>JAGIQG010000021.1:1370120-1395045 GCA_024679065.1 Sphyrna mokarran | reverse complement strand
TTAATGCCAGGAGTGTAGTAAATAAGGTGGATGAACTTAGGGCGTGGATTGCTGGTTGGGATTGTGATGTGGTGGCCATTACAGAGACTTGGATGTCTCAGGGACAGGACTGGGTACTACAGGTCCCGGAATTCAGATCCTTCAGGAAGGACAGGGAGGGAGGCAAAAGAGGTGGTGGAGTGGCACTGTTGATCAGGGACAGTGTCATGGCTGCAGAGAAAGTGGATACCGAGGAGGGAATGTCTCCGGAGTCTCTGTGTGTGGAAGTTAGGAATAGCAAAGGGTCGGTGACGTTACTGGGTGTATTCTATAGGCCGCCTAATAGTGACAGGGAAGTTGATGTGTAGATAGGGAAACAGATACTGGAGAGATGTAGAATACAGTTGTTTGGGATGGGGACTTCAATTTCCCAAACATCGACTGGAATATCCCAAGGTTAAGGGGTTTGATGGGGTGAGTTTTGGTTAGGTGTGTTCAGGTGTTTCCTGACACAGCACATGACAAGCCTACGAGAGGAAGGCTGTACTGGACCTGTATAAGCTAATGAACCAGGCCAGGTGTGATGATCTCTCGTAGGAGATTCATCTTGGGGATGGATATAATTCTATCTCCTTCACCCTTGCATTGGAAAAGGATAGGATCAGGCAGGCTAGGAAGATGTTTGTCTGGAATAGGGGAAATATGGAGACATCAGGCAGATGTTGGGGCGAATAAACTGGAAGGAGGTGTTCTTGGGGAAAAGCACAGAAGGAAGGTGGCAGATATTCAAGGAATGCTTGTCTGGAGCTTTGCACGACGACGTTCCGGTGAGACAAGGAGGTTTTGGTAGGACGTGGGAACCATGGTGCACGAAGGCTGTGGTGAACATAGTCAGGAAGAAAAGAAAGGTGTATAAAGGTTCAAAGAGCTAGGAGATGTTGGGGATCTAGAGAAGTATAAGGCTTATAGAAGAGAGCTTAAAAAGGAAATTAGGAGAGCCAGAAGGGGTCATGAGAAGGCCTTGGCTGGTAGGATTAAGGAGAATCCCAAGGCCTTCTACAAATATGTGAAAAGTAAAAGGATGAGAAGAGAAGGGATAGGACCTATAAAGGTGAAGGGGGAAAAGTCTGTATGGAACCGGAAGAAATGGCAGAGGTGCTTAATGAGTACTTTGCCTCAGTATTCACGGAGGAAAGTGATCTGGGAGGATGCACTACAAGTTTGCGGCAGACTGAAAAGATTGAGTATGTAGATATTAAGGAAGTGCAATGTGTTAGAACTTCGAATGCTATCAAGATAGACAAGTCTCCAGGACCAGATGGGATGTACCCCAGGTTATTGTGGGAGGTGAGGGATGTCATTGCAGAGCCCCTGGCGATGATCTTTGCGTCGTCGATGGAGACGGGAGAGGTTCCGGAGGATTGGAGGATTGCGGATGTGGTCCCTATTTTCAAGAAAGGGAACAGGGATAGTCCTGGAAATTACCGACCGGTGAGTCTGACCTCAGTGGTTGGTAAGCTGATGGAGAGGCTTCTGAGGGACAAGATTTACGAGCATTTGGGGAAGTTTAGGTTGATTAGAAATAGTCAGCATGGTTTTGTAAAAGGCAGGTCGTGCCTTACGAGCTTAATTGAGTTCTTCGAAAATGTGACTGAACACATTGACGAAGGAAGAGCAGTGGACGTGGTGTACATGGACTTCAGCAAGGCATTTGACAAGGTCCCACATGCAAGACTTCTTGAGAAGTGAGAGGCCATGGGATCCAAGGGGCTTTGGCCTTGTGGATCCAGAACTGGCTTGCCTGCAGAAGGCAGAGAGAGGTTGTGGATGGCTCTTTTTCTGCATGGAGGTCGTCACCAGTGGAGTGCCCCAGGGATCTGTTCTAGGACCCTTGCTGTTTGTCATTTTCATAAATGACCTGGATGAGGAAGTGGAGGGATGGGTGAGTAAGTTCGCCGATGACACGAAGGTCGGTGGTGTTGTGGATGGTCTGGAGGGATGTCAGAAGTTGCAGCATGACATCGACAGGATGCAAGACTGGGCGGAGAAGTGGCAGATGGACTTCAACACGGATAAATGTGTTGTGGTCCATTTTGGCAGATCCAACGTGATGAATGAGTACACTATCAAAGGTAGGAGTCTTAGCTGTGTGGAAGAGCAGAGGGATCTTGGGGTCCGGGTCCATAAGACTCTCAAATCGGCCTCCCAGGTGGAGGATGTGGTTAAGAAAGCTTACGGTGTACTGGCCTTCATTCATCGAGGATTGAGTTCAGGAGTCAGGAGGTAATGCTGCAGCTTTATAGGACCCTTGTCAGACCACACTTGGAGTACTGTGCGCAGTTCTGGTCCCCTCACTATAGGAAAGACGTGGAAGCTATTGAAAGGGTGCAGAGGAGATTTACAAGGATGTTGCCTGGATTGGGAAGCATGCCTTATGAAGACAGGTTGAGGGAGCTGGGACTGTTCTCCCTGAAGAGACGAAGGTTGAGAGGCGACCTGATAGAGGTTTACAAGATGTTGAGAGGAATAGATAGGGTGGACTCTCAGAGACTATTTCCCAGGGCTGAAATGGTCGCGACGAGAGGGCACAGATTTAAGGTGCAGGGAAGCGAGTACAGAGGGGATGCTAGGGGAAAGTTTTTCACTCAGAGGGTGGTGAGTGAATGGAATCGGCTGCCGTCGGTGGTGGTCGAGGCGAACTCGCTGGGGTCTTTTAAAAGACTTCTGGATGAGTATATGGGATCCAATGGGATTGGGGGTTATAGATAGGTCTATGGCTGGGTAGGTTTTGATGTGTTCGGCACAACTTGTGGGCCGAAGGGCCTGTTTGTGCTGTAGTGTTCTATGTTCTAGCTTAACGAGTACTTTCCCTCGGTATTCACGGTGGAAAGTGAACTGGGAGATTGCACTGCAGGTTTGCAGCATACGGAAAAGATTGAGTATGTGGATGTTAGGAAAGAGGATGTGTTAGACCTGTTAAATTCTATCAAGATAGACAAGTCGCCGGGACCAGATGGGATGTACCCCAGGTTATTGTGGGAGGTGAGGGAAATGGTTGCAGAGCCCCTGGCGATGATCTTTGCGTCGTCCATGGAAACGGGAGAGGTTCCGGAGGATTGGAGGATTGCGGATGTGGTTCCTATCTTTAAGAAAGGGAACAGGGATAGTCCAGGAAATTACCGACCGGTGAGTTTGACTTCAGTGGTTGGTAAGCTGATGGAGAGGCTTCTGAGGGATAAGATTTATGAACATTTGAAGAAGTTTAGAGTGATCAGAAATAGTCAGCATGGTTTTGTCAAGGGCAGGTCATGCCTTACGAGCCTAGTTGAGTTCTTCTAAAATGTGACTGAACACATTGACGAAGGAAGGGCGGTGGACGTAGTGTACATGGACTTTAGCAAGGCGTTTGATAAGGTCCCCCATGCAAGGCTTCTGGAGAAGATGAGAGGGCATGGGATCCAAGGGGCTTTGGCCTCGTGGATCCAGAACTGGCTTGCCGGCAGAAGACAGAGAGTGGTTGTGGATGGGTCTTTTTCTGCATGGAGTCTGTAACCAGTGGAGTGTCCCAGGGATCTGTTCTGGGACCCCTGCTGTTTGTCATTTTCATAAATGACCAGGATGAGGAAGTGGAGGGATGGGTTAGCAAGTTCGCCGATGATACAAAGATCGGTGGTGTTGTGGATGGTCTGGAGGGATGCCAAAAGTTGCAGCGGGACATAGACAGGATGCAAGACTGGGCGGAGAAGTGGCAGATGGACTTCAACGCAGATAAATGTGTAGTGGTCCATTTTGGCAGGAATAATGGGATGAAGGAGTACAATATAAGGGGTAGGAGTCTTAGCTGTGTTATAGAGCAGAAGGATCTCAGGTCCGGGTCCATAGGACTCTTAAATCGGCCTCGCAGGTGGAGGAAGTGGTCAAGAAGGCGTACGGTGTACTGGCCTTCATTAATCGAGGAATAGAGTTTAGGAGTCAGGAGGTAATGATGCAGCTCTATAAGACTCTTGTCAGACCCCAGTTGGAGTATTGTGCGCAGTTCTGGTCGCCTCATTATAGGAAGGATGTAGAGGCTATTGAGAGAGTTCAGAGGAGATTTACAAGGATGCTGCCTGGATTGGGAGGCAGGCCTTATGAAGATAGGTTGAGGAAGCTGGGACTTTTCTCACTGGAGAGACGTAGGTTGAGAGGCGACCTGATAGAAGTTTATAAAATGTTGAGAGGAATAGATAGGGTGGACTCTCAGAGACTATTTCCCCGAGCGGAAATGGTCAATACGAGAGGACAGAGATTTAAGGTGCAGGGAAGCAAATACAAAGATGTCAGCGGTAGATTTTTCACTCAGAGGGTGGTGAGTGAATGGAACCGACTGCCATCGGAGGTTGTTGAGGCAAACTCACTGGGGTCTTTTAAGAGACTTCTGGATGAGTATGTGGAAAAGAATAGGATAGGGGGTTATAGATAGGTCTGTGGATTGGTAGAT
The DNA here is from genome assembly GCA_024679065.1 of Sphyrna mokarran. Classification (NCBI taxonomy): domain Eukaryota; kingdom Metazoa; phylum Chordata; class Chondrichthyes; order Carcharhiniformes; family Carcharhinidae; genus Sphyrna; species Sphyrna mokarran. Next base: position 1,390,586 of record JAGIQG010000021.1, on the reverse strand, counting down.
GTGATCGGCGCAACTCGTCGGTCGAAGAGCCTGTTTGTGCCGTATTGTTCTATGTTCTATATAAACCACCCCGAACCCCTCGATTAGATTCCAGTCTGTAACTCATCCCGGGTATCTGTTATTCTATATATAAAGCACCCCGAACCCCTCGATTAGATTCCAGTCTGTAACTCATCCTGGGTATCTGTTATTCTATATATAAAGCACCCCGAACCCCTCGATTAGATTCCAGTCTGTAACTCACTCCCGGGTATCTGTTATTCTATATATAAACCACCCCGAACCCCTCGATTAGATTCCAGTCTCTAACTCATCCTGGGTATCTGTTATTCTATATATAAACCACCCCGAAACTCTCGATTAGATTCCAGTCTGTAACTCACTCCCGGGTATCTGTTATTCTATTAATAAACCATCCCGTACCCCTTGATTAGATTCCAATCTGTAATTCACTCCCGGGTATCTGTTATTCTACACATAAACCCTTCATGAGTTTATGGTACAGACAAGTTTGCAATATCGTGTGGTACAGTTGGGTGTGCAGTACAGGTGGATGTGTGTACAAGCAAGTGTGCAGTACAGGCGAATGTGCGGTTCATGTGAGTTTGGGGTACAGGTAAGCATGCAGAATAGGCGAGTGTGCGGCGCAGGCGAGTGCGCAGCGCATGCAAGAGTGCGGCACGGGCGTGAGTGCGGCTGTGTGAGTGTGCGGCGCGGGCGAGAGTGCGGCGAAGGCAAGAGTGCAGTACAGGCAAGTGTGCGGCACGGGCAAGTGTGCAGTACGGGCGAGTGTGCAGTACGGGCGAGAGTGCGGTGTGGGCGAGAGTGCGGCGTGGGCAAGTGTGGTGCGAGCGTGTGTGCAGTACGGGCGAGTGTACAGTACAGGCGAGTGTGCAGTACGGGCGAGTGTGCGGCACGGGCGAGTGTGCGGCACGGGCGAGTGTGCGGCACGGGCGAGTGTGCAGTACGGGCGGGTGTGCAGTACAGTCCGAGTGTGCAGTATGGGCGGACGTGTGCGGCGCGGGCGCAGTGTGCAGTACGGGCGAGTGGCAGATGGGCGAGTAGTGCAGTATGGGCGAGTGTGCAGTATGGGCGAGTGTGCAGTACGGGCGAGTGTGCAGTACGGGTGAGCGTGCAGTACGGGCGAGTGTGCGGCGTGGGCGAGTGTGCAGCGTGGACGAGTGTGCAGCGTGGACGAGTGTGCAGTATGGGCGAGTGTGCAGCGTGGACGAGTGTGCAGTACGGGCGAGTGTGCGGCACGGGCGAGTGTGCAGTACGGGCGAGTGTGCAGTATGGACGAGTGTGCGGCGTGGGCGAGTGTGCAGTACGGGCGAGTGTGCAGTACGGGCGAGTGTGCAGTACGGGCCGTGTGTGCAGTAGGCCGTGTGTGCCAAGTACGGGCGAGTGTGCAGTACGGGCAAGTGTGCAGTACGGGCGGAGTCGTGCAGCGTGGAAGTGTGTGCAGTACGGGCGAGTGTGCGACACGGGCGAGTGTGCAGTACGGGCGAGTGTGCAGTACGGGCGAGGTGCTGTATAGGGCGAGTGTGCAGAGGGCGAGTGTGCAGTACGGGCGAGTGTGACAGTACGGACGAGTGTGCGCAGTGGGGAGTGTGCAGTACGGGCGAGTGTGCAGTATGGGACTACCGGTTTGTGCGACGCGGGCGAGTGGCAGTACGGCGAGTGTGCAGTACGGGCGAGTGTGCAGTGGGCGAGTGTGCCGCATGGGCGAAGAGTGCCGCGTGGGCGAGTGTGCGGCGTAGGTGAGTGTGCGGCGTGGGGCGAGTGTGCGGGCGTGGGCGAGTGTGCGGGTGGGCGAGAGTGCCGCAGTGGGCGAGTGTGGTTGCAGGCGAGTGTGCAGTACAGGCGAGTTTGCATTACGGGCGAGTGTGCAGTCCAGGCGAGCGTGCAGTATGGACGAGTGTGCGGCGTGGGCGAGTGTGCAGTACGGGAGAGTGTGCAGTACGGGTGAGTGTGCGGCGCGGGCGAGTGTGCAGTACGGGTGAGTGTGCGACGCGGGCGAGTGTGCAGTATGGGTGAGTGTGCAGTATGGGCGAGTGTGCGGTGCGGGCGAAGTGTGCCGGTGCGGCGAGTGTGCGGTACGGGCGAGTGTGCGGTACGGGCGGAGTGTGCAGTATGGGGCAAGTGTGCGTGCGGGCGAGTGTTCAGTAAAAGCGAGGTGCGCGCGGGCGAGTGTGCGGCGCGGGCGAGTGTCTGGTACGGGTGAATGTGTGGTACGGGCGAGTGTGCAGTAATGGGCGAGTGTGTGGTACGGGCGAGTGTGTGGTACGGGCGAGTGTGCGGTACGGGCGAGTGTGCAGTATGGGCGAGTGTGCAGTATGGGCGAGTGTGCAGTGCGGGCAAGTGTGCGGTGCAGGCGAGTGTGTGGTGCAGGCGAGTGTGTGGTACAGGCGAGTGTGCAGTGTGGGCGAGTGTGCGGTACTGGCGAGTGTGTGGTGTGGGCGAGTGTGCAGTACAGGCAATTGTGCAGTATGGGCGAGTGTGGGCGTGGGCGAGTGTGCAGTACGGGCGAGTGTGTGGTACGGACGAGTGTGCGGTGCGGGCGAGTGTGCAGTACGGGCGAGTGTGTGTTACGGGCGAGTGTGCAGTACGGACGAGTGTGCAGTACTGACGAGTGTGCGGTGTGGGCGAGTGTGCATTACAGGCGAGGTGCAGTACGGGTGAGTGTGCGGCAGGCGAGTGTGCAGTACAGGCGAGTGTGCAGTACGGGCGAGTGTGCGACGCGGACGAGTGTGCAGCATGGGCGAGTGTGCAGCATGGGCGAGTGTGCAGTATGGGCGAGTGTGCAGTCGGTGTGAGTGTGATGTAGGGCGAGTGTGCAGTACGGTTGAGTGTGATGTATTGGCAAGTGTGCAGTATGGGCAGTGTGCAGTATGGGGAGTGTGCAGTGATGGGCGAGTGTGTGGTGCGGGCGAGTGTGCAGTAGGCGGGCGAGTGTGCGGTGCGGGCGAGTGTGCGGCGCGGGTGAGTGTGCGGCGCGGGCGAGTGTGCGGCGGCCGCGAGTGTGCGGCGCGGGTGAGTGTGCGGCGCGGGCGAGTGTGCGGCGCGGGCGAGTGTGCCAGTGTGCGGCGCGGGCTAGTGTGCAGTACGGACGAATGTGCAGTATGGGCGAGTGTGCAGTACGGACAAGTGTGCAGTACAGGGGAATGTGCAGTACGGGCGAGTGTGCAGTACGGGCGAGTGTGCAGTACGGGCGAGTGTGCAGTAACGGGCGAGTTGCGGCCGCGGGCCGAGTATGCGGTGCGGGCGAGTGTGCAGTACAGGCAAGTGTGCAGTATGGGCGAGTGTGCGGTGCGGTGCGAATGTGTGATGCGGGCAAGTGTGTGGTACGGGTGAGTGTGCGGTGCGGGGAGTGTGCGGTACGGGCGATTGTGCAGTATGGGCAAGTGTGTGGTGCGGGCGAGTGTGTGGTGCGGGCGAGTGTGCGGTGCGGGCGAGTGTGCGGTGCGGGCGAGTGTGCGGCGCGGGTGAGTGTGCGGCGCGGGCGAGTGTGCGGCGCGGGCGAGTGTGCAGTACAGACGAGTGTGCGGCGCGGGCTAGTGTGCAGTACGGACGAATGTGCAGTATGGGCGAGTGTGCAGTACGGACAAGTGTGCAGTACAGGGGAATGTGCAGTACGGGCGAGTGTGCAGTACGGGCGAGTGTGCAGTACGGGCGAGTGTGCAGTACGGGCGAGTGTGCGGCGCGGCGGAGTATGCGGTGCGGGCGAGTGTGCAGTACAGGCAAGTGTGCAGTATGGGCGAGTGTGCGGTGGGGCGAATGTGTTGATGCGGGCAAGTGTGTGGTACGGGTGAGTGTGCGGTGCGGGTGAGTGTGCGGTACGGGCGATTGTGCAGTATGGCGAGTGTGTGGTGCGGGCGAGTGTGTGGTGTGGGCAAGTGTGCAGTACAGGCGATTGTGCAGTATGGCGAGTGTGCGGTGCAGGCGAGTGTGCGGTGCAGCTGAGTGTGCAGTACAGACGAGTGTGCGGTGCGGCTGAGTGGCGGTGCAGCTGAGTGGGCAGTATGGGCGAGTGTGCAGTATGGGCGAGTGTGCGGTGCAGCCGAGTGTGCGGTGTGGGCAAGTGTGCAGTACAGGCGATTGTGCAGTATGGGCGAGTGTGCGGTGCAGGCGAGTGTGCAGTGCAGCTGAGTGTGCAGTACAGACGAGTGTGCGGTGCGGCTGAGTGTGCGGTGCAGCTGAGTGGGCAGTATGGGCGAGTGTGCAGTATGGGCGAGTGTGCGGTGCGGGTGAGTGTGCAGTATGGGCGAGTGTGCAGGTATCTATAAGTTTTTCTACTATTTCTCCTGCAGCAACTGGATGTGATCTGGAGAAAGACACGATGGATTATGGATGCATTGCAATATGCCCGTAACAAACAGCCCTCAGGGGGCCTCCCGATCTTCTGGTTAATCAGTTCTTCTGCGGAGCCTCTGCAGGGAAAGAACAATTCCACTTCTTCCCACATGGACTATCTGCTTTCCCCATTCCCCTCGCCAGAGATACCTCGCAGAAGTGCCGCGTGTGGTGAGAAAAATTGAAATCATTCACCAACTGTCCATTCATTCATCCATTTATGGATGATATTGGAGTAGTTAGGTTAGAGGGTCCGCTGGCCGGCACAACATCGAGGGCCGAAGGGCCTGTACTGCGCTGTAATGTTCTATGTTCTATCTTGAGGCGGGAGAGTTTGGATGGCTAACTCACTGACTTAGAGTAACTCCAGCACAGTAAAGGCTTCCTTACACCTTCTCCAGAGCAAATTCTTCAACTCCAGCATTCCACTCTAACCCCTTTTCCATGGTCTTCTCCAGCCCCTTCAATATTTTCATTTTCAATCTGTAGTATACTCTCCCTAATTACAGAATCATCAATCATACAGCGCTGAAGAGGCCCTTCAGCCCATCGACTCCACACTGACACATTAGAAAGACCTGAACTCCCAGCTAATCCCATCTGCTAACACTTTCAAAGAGCAACACAGCACGGGAAACAGGCCCTTCGGCCCAACGAGCCCGCGCCGCCGTCATAACTTTATAGTAACAATTCCATTTTCTTATTCTAATTTTAGGTTATTCCTAATATGGAAGAATCTCAATATAGGGTCAATTTGTTTCCCAATCAGCCTAAGAGCGAACGTTTGGGATGTGGGAGGCAACCGGAGCGCCCAGAGAAAACCCACGCAACCACGGGGAGAACGCGTAAACTCCCGCAGACACCGGCCCAATTCCAAGTGTCTGCACAGCTACAGCGATAGTCACTGAGCTGTCATGGTGCCCTTCAGATGGTCCAGATAAAGCAATCATTTACGACATGAAGCACCAGGCAACCCATGAATCAACATCCAAGAGCTGTCCTCGCACCACCTGCCGAATGCATGCTCCTTGTTAGTCAAGTATGGACCGAATTACCTGTGGGGAAAAAAAAGCCATAGTTAAACAGTCCTACTATATCCCTCTATCTGCATAACACTCATGTGGCTGTCCAAGAGACCCTTAAACAGCCCTAGCATGCCTGCTCCCACCACCTTACTTGGCAGTGCATTCCACACCCCCACTACCCTTTGTGTGAAAAACTGCCCTCTAATATTCGTCTTATACATAGCCCCCCTCACCCTAAGGCCATGGCCCCTCGTCCTATCCATTTCTGAAGGTGGAAAAAGTTTACCACCATTTACTCTATCTATACCCCTTATAATCTTATACACCTCTATTAGATCCCCTCTAAGCCGATGTCTTTCAAGGGAAAACAACCCCAGTCTATTCAATCGTTCCTCATAAGACATTCCTTCCATACCAGGCAGCATCCTGGTAAACCTCCTCTGCACTCTCTCCAAGGACTCCACATCCTTCCGATAGTACGGCGACCAGAACTGGACACAGTATTCCAAGTGAGGCCTAACCAACGTTCTATACAATTGCAACATCAAACTCCTACTCTTGTGTTCTATACCCTTTTCTATGAAAGCTAACATACTATACGCTTTCTTTATCACCTTCTCCACCTGTGAAGACACCTTCAGAGACTTGTGAACCTGCACCCCCCAGTCTCTCTGCGTCTCTATACTCCGAATAGTTTTACCTTTTATCCTATAACTCTCTTCTACATTTTTCCGGCCAAAATGCATCACCTCGCATTTATCCAGATTAAATTCCATTTGCCATCTATCTGCCCAATCTACCAACCTGTCTATGTCCTGTTGTATTGCCTGGCACTGCTCCTCTGTACCCACCAATCCAAGCATCTTAGTGTCATCAGCAAATTTGCTGATCTCACCACCTACCCCAACTTCCAAGTCGTTTATGTAGACCACAAATAGAAGAGGACCTGGTACTGAGCCCTGTGGCACTCCACTAATGACAGGCCTCCAGTCGGAAAAAGAGCCTTCCACTACTACCCTCTGTCTCCTCCTCCCGAGCCAGTTCTCGACCCATCTACATACCCGACCCTGTATCCCATGCGCCTTCACCTTCTCTAGCAGTCTACCATGAGGAACCTTGTCAAACGCCTTACTGAAATCCATGTAGACGACATCAACAGCATGTCCTTCATCAACTGTTTTTGTCACTTCTTCAAAAAATTCCACTATATTTGTAAGACAAGACTTCCCCTTGACGAAGCCATGCTGCGTATCCCTGATCAGATCGCAGCGCTCCAGATGCTCATACATCCTGTCCCTGAGGATCCTCTCCATTAGCTTACCTATAACTGAAGTTAAGCTCACCGGCCTATAGTTCCCTGGGTGATCCCACTGACCCTTTTTAAACAACGGTACTATATTTGCTATCCTCCACTTGGCCCATAGCCCGGAATATTATGCTGTGCCAACTGTTCATCCAGGTACTTTTTAAAGGATGTGAGGCATCTCACCCCCACCACCCTCCCAGGTAGCGCATTCCAGACCCCCACCACCTCTAAACCTCCTGCCCCTCACCTTGAACCTATGTCCCCTCATGACTGACCCTTCAACCGCTCCTTATCCACTCTATCCACGTCCCTCATAATCTCGTACACCTCAATCAGGCCCTCCCTCAGTCTTCTCTGCTCCAATGCAAACAACCCAGGCCTATCCAACCTGTCTTCATAACTGAGAAGCTCCATCCCAGGGAGCATCCTGGTGAATCTCCTCTGCACTCCCTCCATTTGAGTCATCTCGAATTACTTCCAGTTCTAATAGCCGCTGTGTAACCTGCCCCACACTCTGCCTGCGGTGAAGCTTAGCACTGTACCTCATCATTGATTCAGCAAACACAGAGGATAACCTCTCACTCTTCACCCTCTCAACAGTCTTCAGAATCCTGAAATGCTCCATTTGATATCAAATAGCCTTCTTTATTCTACAAGAAAATGTACTTTAAAAAATTTCCTTTGTAAATTTAAGAGATTCTAGTGAATCCTTCTTTTATCTCCCATGTTTGTATTGTTTGTCCTTCCCATAATGGGCAGAAAACACCCATTCCAATAGGGAGAGTGCTGTAATCATATCGTTACTAGCCTAGTAATGCAGAGACCCAGAGAAATGCCCTGGGTCACCGAGTTCAATCCCATCATAGCAGATGGTGAAATTTGAATTCAATAAAAATCTGGAATTAAGAATCTACTGATGACAATGTTGGAAAAACCCAGCTAATTCACTGATTCCTTTAGGGAAGGAAATCTGCTGTCCTTATCCGGTCTGGCCTACAGATGACTCCAGGGCCCCAGGAATTTACTGCCCTCAGGGATGGGCAACAAGTGCCCAAGTGCCAATGGCACCCACATCCCATGAATTAATTTAAAAACAGCCTTGGCTGAACTAATTTAACACCAATATCCAGGGTATAAACCTCACAATCAAATCAAACTCCCGCAGATGCTGGAACCTAGAAGCACTGCCAAAAAGCGTGAGTTTCATTTCCCAAATCCTGCAGGCTCATCAGAAAATCAATGTTTGCCTCTCGGTCCATACTGCAGGGTTAGCACAGCTGCCTCACAACGCCAAGGACCCAGGTTCAATTCCCAGCTTGGGAATCTGTGCACATTCTCCCTGTGTCTGCATGGGTTTCCCCCAAATGCTCTGGTTTCCTCTCACAGTCTAAAAGATGTGCTGGTTAAGATGCATAGCCATGCTAAATTCTCCCACAGTGTACCTGAATAAGTACCGGAGTGTTGCAACTAACAGATTTTCACAGTAACTTCACTGCAGTGTTAATGTAAGCCCACTTGTGACAATAATAAATAAACTTTAATCTTTAAAACTTTAAATGTGAAATAAAAACAAAAAATGCAGGATATATTCAGCAAGTCTGGCAGCATCTGTGGAGAGAGAAACAGAGCTAATGTTTTGAGTCCATGTGAATTTTCTTCTGAAGAGCAGAGGATGGAGATGGGATGGGATTGTTGGAGGGGAAGTGTGGAGAATGATGAAAAATATAAGGTCAGTGATAGGTGGGAGAGAGGAAAGATGGAACAAAGATATTTTGGGCACAAGGCAAAGGGTGTGTGAATGGCCGTGTTAAAGAACTATAGGAAGTGTTAATAGAGGCATAAAGGTCCAATATCCAAATGTTAATAACAGAACAAGGTCAGTGAAATCAAAATGCAAGAACAAAAGTGATAGATAGCCCTGTGATGGGAGGGAGTGGGGGAGGTAAGGGAGGAGTGTGGGGGAGAGAGCAGTGAAGAGGGGGCAGGGGGGAGAAAGGGACAAGTGGGAGGGGGGCAGGGAGCAGAGGGAAGGGGGGCAGGGAGGAGAGGGAAGGGAGGGGGAGCAGGAGGGCAGGGAGAGAGGGAAGGGAGGAGAAGGCAGGGGAGAGAAGGGTAGGAAAAGGCAGCATTGCATTGGGGCAAATAAAGAAAACAAAAATTAAAAAGAGGGCAAGATAGAGAGCAGAATTCACATGTTAAAATGGCTAAAGTCAATGTTGAGTCCAAAAATCTGAAACAAAGGAAGGCAGAGCCAGGACCGGGTTTTCTCGTACTCATCTTCCACCTCGCCAGCCTCTGCATTCAAAAGGATCATCCTCTGCTATTCTGCCAACTCCACGATGGCACCATTCTGCCCCCTGCAGCCCCCACCCTGGGCTGTATTCCACAGGGACCACTCCCTCCTTTACTTGCCTGCTGCTCCATTACTCTGAACCCTTCACCTCCTTCCCACGCACCTTCTCATGCAATCACTGAAGATGCAGCACCTGTCCATTTACCACTCCCCTCCTCAATGACCAAGGACCCAAACATTCCTTTCAAGTGAAGCAGTTTCACTTGAACCTCCTTCAGTGTGGTTCATTGTATTCGCTCCTTCCAGGCAGTTTCCTCTGCACTGGGGACTCTGAAGGCAGGCTGAGTTAGGGTTTATGGAATGTCATTGTTCTGTTCCCAAACATGACCCCAATCTTCCAGTTGCTACTATTTTAACTTAGCACTTGCTCCCACTTGGAATACTGTGTACAATTCCGGTCACCTATTATAGAAAGGATATTATTAAACTAGGAAGAGTGAAGAAAATATTTACTAGGATGCTATCGGGACTTGTTGGTTTGAGTTATAAGGAGAGGCTGGATAAATTGAGATCTTTTTCTCTGGACTATAACAGGTTGAGGGGTGTTCTTACAGAGATTTATAAAATAATAAGGGGTATAGAACAGCTACATAGTCAATATCTTTTCCCAAAGGTAGGAGAGTCTAAAACTAGAGGGCATAGGTTTAAGGTGAGAACGGAGAGATACAAAAGTGTTCAGAGGGACAGTTTTTCACACAGAAGGTGGTGGATGCAACAAGCTGCCAGAGATAGTAGTAGAGGCAGGTTCAGGTTTGTCTTTTAAAAAGCATTTAGTTCCATGGATTCGATGGGTACAGACGGATATGGGCTCAATGCAGGCAACTGGGATTAGTTTAGGGATTTAAAAAAAGGGCAGCATGGACAAGTTGGGCCAAAGGGCCTGTTTCCAGGCTGGAAACCTCAGTGACTCTCAAACCTCTCTAATCCAGCTCTCTCTAACCCATCCCATTTCTATCCCTCTTTAACTCTAAGGAAGTCATGTTGGACTCTGTTTCTTTGCTGCCAGACCATCTGATATCTTCCAGTATTTTCTGTTTTTAACCAGAATCACTTTCAATTTCAACATCAACATTTAAAATATTTAAATCAATTCCAATTCTAAATAAGGATCTGTATCAATAAAATTGCCACTCTGACCCTACACATCAATGCTACTCCAAGCCAGTGTTAACCTAACAGATTTTAATCAGTGAGTGCTAATCCAGTGAGTGCAATCTAATGGGTGTTAATCCAATGGATATTAATCCAGTGAGTGCAGTCCGTTGGGTGGTAATCCAGTGGGTGGTAATTGGATGGTGCTCTGATGAGTTTGCTTTGAGTTTTTCCATTTCTCTTGTAGACTCCCAATGTTGTTCTGATGATGACTGCTGCTCTGAAGTCTTTCTCCCTACTGACAGCGACTATGATTCCAGTGAGGCACTGAGCCCCAGAGACCAGGATCTCCTGTACTATCCAGGCCCCGAGTTTAGGCAGCAGATTGGATACTGTTTGAGTGGCAGTGCTCCAGATGTTCTCCAAGTGCATGAACTGCAGATAAAGGAGCCTGAGCAGTCAACCAGCTTTCAAGGAGTGAGTGAGTCAGCGACAGACAGCTGCCGGAACCTGAAGGTGGGATCGATGAGCAAGAATGTCCTGGGACAAGCAAATGATCCAAACAACAGCCATTTTCTGAGTAAGAAAGAATCGTCCCAGTCCAAAACACACAGGTATCAGAAATATCGCCACTTTCACCAGAACAGAAGTCTTTGTTTTCAGCAAGAAGATCAAACTTTGAGCCTGTCCGAGGGGGTTTACACACATGGGCGCGATAGAGGGCTGATACCATGTGTCTCCAGTGAGATGAGCCTCACTGAGATCCCCAGAACTGGGGATCCAACAGCAACTATTGGAAAAATCATTCTGGATCTGTGTCACAAGAGCAGCTCCCAGGAAGAAGCTGTTTCCTGGTCCCCGAGTATCTGTAACCCGCTGCCCTCACCTGCTGGCGCTGGGTCCCCCAGAGGCATCACTCTGGAGGCTGACTGTGATGAGCTGTGTGACATTCACACCTCTGATAGCAGTGTTTTATAGAGAGTTCCTATAATTTCCCCAACGTATCACTGATACCAATATGTCCAATATCCTTTTTTGGATTGTGTTGGATCAGCTGATCTCATTGTGGAAAATTCTAGAACTGGTCTCAGGGCATTGGCTTGGTGATAGTGGGGGAGGGATTGCAGAGGGGATGGGTGGGTCAGTCAGGCAGGCAGGGTGCCCAGTTCCTGATAGCTTATGTGGGGATATTGGATAAAAACAGGGTCAGCCCTCACTTCCAAAATCACCAGGCCCAAGGCCTCACATTCCAGTGAGAATCAGCACCTTCAGGATGGGGCGAGGGTGGGATGGGGAGCTGCTGTCACAGGGGAGGTATCATAATTGAGAGTGAAATAAGTAACTGGTCAAACAACAGTCTAGGCCGTGGGGCAACACGTTGATGATAGTTTAAATGATAGCTGGGGTGATTGTAGAGTTTGTGTCCTGCAAATGCTGCTTATTTGTGTGAACTGCACGCCTTGCTGGTCACTGCCTATCCATCAGAAAATGGAGCTTTACTGCCTGCCTGCCTGAATCAAGGAACATCTTTTCTGAGGTGAATAAAAATTGATGTTCTGCTCACGTCTGCCCAGCACTGGCTGTTTCATCAACACTGTCTCCAGCTTTCTCATTCGGTCGCTTACTCTGCTCTTTCCTGCCCAAACATATTTCCAACAAGTCTTTAAGGCTATATTTTTATTTAAGGACCTATCTTTGAGGCAGAATCACTCTGGAGTTTATGAAATTGCAATTTGTTTCAATGTCTGTGTGGGTAAACTGGATGAAGGAGGAATATTCCAATCAGCTACTTGCCTTTACTTCACAAGAAATATGCCTGAGCTTTACTATATATTGTTCCAAAAAACATTCCTGGACACATTTAAATTCCTTACCATCGGATCATTAGGCCTAAGGGATTTCCAGTCGGTATGAGGAAAATTAAAGTCTCCCACTACAATAACCCTATTATTTCTACACCTGTCCAGAATCTGCTTAAATATTTGTTCCTCAGCATCCCTTGGGCAGTTGGGAGGCCTGTAGCACATCCCCAAAATAGTAACTGTCCCCTTCCTGTTTGAGCTCTACCCACAGTGTCTCATTACATGATTCCTCCAAGATGTGCTTCCTCTGTACGGCTGTAATATATTCCCCAACCAGTATTGTAACTCCCCCACCTCTTTTACCTTCCCCTCTGTTTCACCTAAAACATTTTTATCCCAGAATATTTAGCTGCCAGTCCTGTCTCTCTTTTAACCAAGTCTCCAGTATCACAACTACATCCAATGAATCAAGGCTCTAAGTTCATCTGTCTTATCTGTTATACTCCTTGCATTGAAACAGATGCATTCCAGACTTCAAGGCCCAAAGAGTTCAACCTCTCCCACCCTGCTCTTCCTTTTAACCAGCCTGGCCTTGGATAAGAACATAAGAAATAGGAGCAGGAGTAGGCCATCAAGTCCTTTGAGCCTGTCCCGCCATTCAATGAGATCTGAAAATGGATCAGTTCCACTGAACCTACCTTGTCCCTATAACCCTTAATTCCCTTATCGATCAGAAATCTATCTACCGGTGACTTAAACATATTCAATGAGGTAACCTCCACTGCTTCAATGGGCAGATAATTCCAGAGGTTCACTACCCTCGGAGAGAAGTTCCTTCTCAACTCTGTTCTAAACTGACCCCCTTTATTTTGAAGCTGTGTCCTCTAGTTCTTGTTTCCTTTCTAAGTAGAAAGAATCTCTCTGCCTCTACCCTATCTAGCCCCTTCATTACCTTATATGTCTCTATAAGATCAACCCTCAGCCTTCTAAACTCCAACAAGTACAGGCCCAATCTACTCAATCTCTCCTCATAAGCTAAGCCCCTTATCTCTGGTATCAACCTGGTGAATGTTTTCTGTACTCCCTCCAAGGCCAATATATCCTTCTGCAAATAAGGGGACCAAAACTGCACACAGTACTTTAGTTGCGGCCTCAGCAGTATCTTGTATATGGATGATGACTTGGTTTATCCTTTGTCCCAATCAAATCGTACAGCACAAAGCAGACTGTTGTGCTTGATTATTTGTCTCGTTCTCCCTGTATTCCCCATACCTTTCCTTTTCCAAGTGTTTTTCCAACTCCCTTTTGAAAGTACATATTGGTGGCACAATGGCACTGCTGCTTCACAATGCCAGGGACCTGGGTTCAATTCCTCTCTTGGGTTGCTGAATTTGTGGAGTTTGTACATTCTCCCTGTGTCAGCGTGGGTTTCTTCCAGGTGCTCTTGATTCCTCCCACAGTTTGAAAAATGTGCTGGTTAAGTACATTGGCCATGCTAAATTCTCCTTCAGTGTACCTGAACAGATGTGAGAGTGTGGCAGCTAGGGGATTTTCACAGTAACTTCATTTCAGTGTTAATATAAGCCTTAACTTTCACATGAGTAAATAAACTTTCAAAACTTTAATCTGCTTCCTGCATCCTTTCAAACAGTACCTCCCAGATCACAACAACTCACTGCATTAAAATCAAAACTCTACTCATCTCCCCCTCGAGTTTCTTTGTTAATTGTATTCAATGTCTGTCCCTCTGCTTCCCATCCCTCCTGCAACTGGAAGCAATTCCTCATGATTCTCTGTCTGAACCTCTTCAGGCTTTGAGCACTTTGAAATAATCCTCCCTGAACTCAAAGGGGAAGCAGTACAGCCAGCTCCTCCTTCCAGTGCTCTCCCAGACTGACAATGTGACTGGGAACAAAGAACAAAACAGCACGGGAAACAGGCCCTTTCGGCCCAATGAGCCCGCGCCGCCACCTCGATGTTCCCACTTCTACACGCGATCCCTGTCCATGTTTATAGATCTATGGATTAATTTGAGACAATTTAGGGAGAATTTGTTTTGCCAATTTGCCTAACAGCACATCTTTGGGATGTGGGAGGAAACCGGAGCTCCCCGAGAAAACCCACGCAAGCACGGGGAGAATGCGCAAACTCCCACAGACACAGGCCCAAATCCATGTATCTGCACAGCACAGCTATAGTCACTGAGCTGTCATGTTGCCCATCAGATGGTCCAGGTCAAGCGTACACTAACGATGTGAAGCACGAGGATACACTCGAAATAGGTCCAAGAGCAGTCCTCTCACGACCCACCGCATGTATGCCCCTCGTTAAACAACAAGGTGGACCAAAGCACCTGTAGGATAAAAACAAGTACATCAATATCATCATCTATTTACACACTTCCCAGGGACTCCCAAGGCTCATGATCCCTATTTTAAATCAGTTTTCTATACCCCTCCATTCCCATTCTGTTCATGTGCCCATCTAAGTATTTCTTAAATATCTCCAGAGTACCTGCCTCCACCACTTTACTTGGTAGCGCATTCCATACCCCCACCACCCTCTGTGGAAAAAACTCCCTCTAGCATCCAAATTATACCTTACCCCCCTCACCCTAAGCCCGTGACCCCTCGTGCTATTTGAGTCCATCCTAGGAAAAAGCTTAGCCCTGTTTACTCTATCTATCCCCTTCAAAATCTTGTACACCTCTATCAGATCTCCTCTAAGTCTACGTCTTTCTAAGGAAAACAGTCCCAATTTGCCTAATCTCTCCTCATAACTCAGACCTTCCATACCAGGCAGCATCCTGGTAAACCTCCTCTGCACTCTTTCCAAAGTCTCCACGTCCTTCCAGTAGTAAGGCAAACAGAACTGGACGCAGTATTCCAGATGAGGTCTAACCAACATTTTATACAACTGCAACATTAAAGGCCAGCTCTTGTACTCTATATCCCTTCCCATAAAGGCTAACGTACTATATTGTTCCTGTGGAGCAGCACGGAGAGGCAGCGATTTGGGCGAGTGTAAAGTTCGAGTTTAAAGTAATTTTTAACATTTTCTTTTTGGTTAAAGTAGCGAGCGGGGGTAGTTTTTTGCCGTTTTTTTTAAACTAACTGGAAACCGGAAGTCGTCATTAGGAGGCTGCCGGTAGTTGTAGTTTTTCTCTCTGACTCTATAAATTGGTACAGAGAGGAAACCCGATACTCTACACAGGTAGAGTATCCCACCCTCCCCCCTCCTCTAACCTAATAATATAAGTGTGTGGAAAGTTTTTTTTTCTCTCCTAGAAATTAAAGTATCAGGGATGGCAGTGCAGGCAGTACGTTGCACCTCCTGCAGTATGTACGAGGTGAGGGACACCAGTAGTGTTCCTGCTGATTATACCTGCAGGAAGTGTGCCCATTTGCAGCTCCTTGAGGATCGTGTTAAGGAGCTGGAATTAGAGGAACTCAGGATAATCCGAGAGGTTGAGGAGGATATTGACAGGAGTTACAAAGAGATAGTCACTTCTAAAAGAGATTCTTGGGTAACTATTAGGAAGAGGGGTAAGAAGCAATCGGGGAGACAATCCCCTGGGGCTGTTCCCCTCCAAAATAAGTTTTCTGTCCTGGAGGCTACAGTTGAGGAAGAATCAACTAGAGATAGCCAAAGGGAGCAGGTCTCTGGGGGTGAGCCTGCTGTGAATGCTCAGGTGGGTAGAGGGAATAAGAGATTGGGCCTGGTAATTGGAGACTCCATAGTTAGAGGGACAGATAGGAGAGTAAATAGTAATAAATGGGACTCAGGGCTGGTGTGTTGCCTCCCAGGGGCTGGGGTCCAGGACGTCTCAGAGCGGGTTTTTAAGATTCTTAAGGGAGAGGGGAGTCAGCCCCATGTCATAGTTCATGTAGGGACACATGATGTAGGTAGGACAAGGGAAGGGGATATTAAACAGAAATTTATGGAGTTGGGGTGAAAGCTTAGGGCCAAAACAGACAGAGTGGTTATCTCTGGACTCTTGCCTGTGCCACGGGATAGTTTAGAGAAGAACAGAGAGAGGGAATGTTTGAACTCGTGGCTGCGGGGATGGTGCAGGAAGGAGGGGTTCAGGTTCTTGAACATTGGGGCTCATTCTGGGGTAGGTGGGACCTCTACAAGAGAGATGGTCTACACCTGAACCAGAGGGGAACCAGTATCTTGGGGGGAAAATTTGCAAAGACTATGCAGGGGGGTTTAAACTGATTCAGAGGGGGGGTGGGATCCTGTGTAGTTTGGATGTTAAGAGGGACGAGAATAGGGGGGTCATAGATGAGAACTGTAAAGCACAGCAGCATACAGGTGGAGTAGTGCATGGTTTGAAATGCGTATACTTTAATGCAAGAAGTATTCGCAATAAAGTGGACGAATTTGCAGCTTGGATCAGTACCTGGAACTTCGATGTTGTGGCCATTTCAGAGACATGGATAGAGCAGGGACAGGAATGGTTGTTGCAGGTTCCAGGGTTCAAATGCTTCAGTCGGAGTAGAGAAGGAGGTAGAAGAGGGGGAGGAGTGGCATTATTAGTCAAAGACTGTATCACAGTGACAAAAAGGAAGGGGGAGGAACTTGCAGCTTGGACCAGTACCTGGAACTTCGATGTTGTGGCCATTTCAGAGACTTGGGTAGAGCAGGGACAGGAATGGATGTTGCAGGTTCCGGGGTACAAATGCTTTAGTCGGAGTAGAGAAGAGGGTAGAAGGGGGGGAGGAGTGGCGTTACTGGTCAAAGACTGTATCACGGTGATCGAAAAGAAGTTTGATGAGGACTTGTCTGTTGAGGTAGTATGGGCTGAGATTAGAAACAGGAGAGGAGAGGTCACCCTGTTGGGAGTCTTTTACAGACCTCCTAATAGTTCTAGAGAGGTTGAGGAAAGGATTGCGAAGTCAATTCTGATTAGGAGTGAAAGTAGTAGGGTAATTGTGATGGGGGACTTTAACTTTGCTAATATTGATTGGAATAGCTATAGCTCTAGCTCGTTAGAGGGGTCAGTTTTCGTACAGAGTGTGCAGGAAGGTTTTTTGACTCAGTATGTAGATAGGCCAACTAGAGGTGAGGCTACATTGGATTTGGTGCTGGGCAATGAGCCAGACCAGGTGTTAGGCTTGGAAGTTAGTGAACATTTTGGTGATAGTGACCACAATTCGGTTACGTTCACCTTAGTGATGGACAGGGATAGGCATGAAGCTGGGGGCTGTAGTTATAGCTGGGGGAAGGGTAATTATGAGGCCATCAGGAGAGAATTAGGGTGCATAGATTGGACTAGGAAACTACAGGGACTGGGAACATCTGGAATGTGGTGCTTATTCAAGGAGCAGCTGCTGCGAGTCCTTGATAAGTATGTCCCTGTCAGGCAGGGAGGAAATGGACGAGTAAGAGAGCCTTGGTGTACGAAAAGAGTTGATTTGCTGGTTAAGAAGAAAAAGGAGGCTTATGTCAGGATGAGGCTTGAAGGCTCAGGTAGTGCAATGGATAGCTATAGATTAGCTAGGAAGGAGGTAAAAAGTGAATTGAGGAGAGCTAAGAGGGGACACGAGAAGATGTTGGCTGATAGGATTAAGGAGAATCCTAAAGCTTTCTTTCGATATGTTAAGAATAGAAGATTGGTTAGGGCAAGATTAGGGCCAGTCATAGACAGCAGTGGGAAGTTGTGCGTGGAGCCTGAAGAGATTGGTGAGGCACTGAATAAATATTTCTCTTCGGTATTCACGCAGAGTGCTGGAAATGTAGCTGTGGAGAGCACTGAGGTACAGGGTTGCAAATTGGGGAGTATTGTAGTAGATAGGGAGGATGTGTTAGAAATTCTCGAGGGTTTGAAGTTGGATAAGTCCCCTGGGCCGGACGGGATTTACCCTAGGATTCTCTGGGAGGCAAGAGAGGAGATTGCAGAGCCTCTGGCTCTGATCTTCAGGTCCTCGTTGGTTACGGGTGTGGTTCCGGAGGACTGGAGGATGGCGAATGTGGTCCCATTGTTTAAGAAGGGGAAGAGAGACCTTCCTGGGAATTATAGGCCAGTGAGTCTTACTTCTGTGGTGGGCAAGGTATTGGAGAGAATTATTAGGGATAGGATTTATAGTTATTTAGAGAGAAATGAATTGATTGGGGATAGTCAGCATGGTTTTGTGAAGGGTAGGTCATGCCTTACTAACCTCACTGAGTTTTTTGAAAAAGTGACCAAAGAGGTGGATGGGGGTAAGGCAGTTGATGTAGTATATATGGACTTTAGTAAGGCATTTGATAAGGTGGCCCATGGAAGACTTCTACAGAAAATGCAGATGTGTGGAATAGAGGGTGATTTAGCTAATTGGATTAGGAATTGGCTGGCAGATAGAAGACAGAGGGTGGTGGTTGATGGGAGATATTCATCGTGGAGTTCGGTGACGAGTGGTGTGCCTCAGGGGTCTGTTTTGGGGCCCCTGCTGTTTGTAATTTTTATAAATGATCTGGATGAGGGTATTGAGGGATGGATCAGTAAATTTGCAGATGATACTAAAGTTGGTGGTGTGGTAGATAGTGAAGAGGGGTGTTTTAGTTTACAGAGTGACTTGGACAAGTTGCAGAGCTGGGCCGAGAGGTGGCAAATGGAGTTTAATGTGGAAAAGTGTGAGGTAATGCACTTTGGCAGGAACAATAAATGTGTAGAGTATAGGGCTAATGGTAGGGCTCTTATAGTGTTGAGGAACAGAAGGATCTTGGTGTATGTGTCAATAGATCCCTGAAAGTAGGCAGTCAAGTGGATAAAGTTGTTAAGAAGGCATATGGAGTCTTAGCTTTTATTGGTAGGGGGATTGAATTTAGAAGCCGCAGCATCATGTTGCAACTGTACAAAACTCTAGTGCGGCCGCACTTGGAGTATTGTGTGCAGTCTGGTCGCCACATTATAAGAAAGATGTGGAGCCATTGAAGAGGGTACAGCGAGGTTACAGATGTGCCATGTATGGAGGGCAGGTCCATGAGATAGGTTGAAGGATTTGAGGTGTTTTCGTTAGAAAGGAGGCTCTAAGGGGGGATCTTATTGAAACATATAGATAATTAGAGGTTTTGATAGGTGAACAGTGTACGCCTTTTCTAGGATGGAAAAAGCTAGCACGAGGGGACACACTTTAAATAAGGGGTATGAGTTATAGGCACGGATACAAGGTAGGTTCTTTACTCAAAGAGTGATTAGGAGTGGAAATGCCCCCCTGCCTGCAGCTTTTGTAGATGCGCCAATTTTGGTGGCGTTTAAGAGGTTAATTGATAAGTATATGGAAGAGAAGGGAATGGTTTAGTTAGGAGGGGCATTGCTTTTTATTTTGGTCGGCACAACATCGAAGGCCGAAGGGCCTGTTCTGTGCTGTAATGTTCTAGTTCTATGTTCTATGAAGTTTGATGAGACTTGTCTGTTGAGGTAGTATTGGCCTGGATTGATGGAAACAGGGAGGAGAGGTCACGCCTGTTGGGAGTCTTTTATATACTCCTTCTCAAAGTTCTAGAGAGGTATAGGAAAGGATTGCAAAGTCGACCCTGGACAGGAGTGAAAGTAATAGGGTAATTTTTATGGGGAACTTTAACTTTACTAATATTGATTGGAATAGCTTTAGCTCTAGCTCGTTAGAGGGGTCATTTTTCGTACAAAGTGTCAGGAATGTTTTTTGACTCAGTATGTAGATAGCCAACTAGAGGTGATGCTACATTGGATTTGGTGCTGGGCAATGAGCCAGACCAGGTGTTAGACTTGGAAGTTGGTGAACATTTTGGTGATAGTGACCACAATTCGGTTACGTTCACCTTAGTGATGGATAGGGATAGGCATGAACCTGGGGGCAGTAGTTATAGCTGGGGCAATGGTAATTATGAGGCCATAAGGAGGGAATTAGGGTGCATAGGTTGGACTAGGAAACTACAGGGACTGGGAACATATGAAATGTGGAGCTTATTCAAGGAGCAGCTACTGCGAGTCCTTGATAAGTATGTCCCTGTCAGGCAAGGAGGAAATGGTCAAGTAGGGAACCATGGTGTACTAAAAAAGTTAATTCGCTGGTTAAAAGGAAAAAGGAGGCTTATGTCAGGATGAGGCTTGAAGGCTCAGTTAGTGCACTGGAAAGCTATAGATTAGCCAGGAGGGAGCTAAAGAGTGAGTTGAGAAGAGCTAAAAGAGGACACGAGAAGACTTTGGCTGATAGGATCAAGGAGAATCCTAAAGCTTGCTTTAGATATGTTAAGAATAGAAGATTGGTTAGGGCAAGATTAGGGCCAGTCAGAGACAGCAGTAGGAAGTTGTGCGTGGAGCCTGAAGAGATTGGAGAGGCATTGAACAAATATTTCTCTTCAGTATTCACACAGGGAGATGTAAATGTATTTGTGGAGAACACTGGGATACAGGGTTGCAAACTGGAAAGTATTGAAGTAGATAAGGAGGATGTGCTAGATATTCTTGAGGGTTTGAAGTTAGATAAGTCCCCTGGGCCAGACGGGATTTACCCTAGGATTCTCTGGGAGGCGAGAAAGGCGATTGCAGAGCCTCTGGTTCTGATCTTC
>JAGIQG010000021.1:1175608-1370020 GCA_024679065.1 Sphyrna mokarran | reverse complement strand
GAGGTTGTTTTCGTTAGAAAGGAGGCGGCTAAGAGGAGACCTTATTGAAACATATAAGATGATTAGAGGTTTAGATAGGGTGGACAGTGATAGCCTTTTTCCTAGGATGGAGAAAGCTAGCACGAGGGGACATAGCTTTAAATTAAGGGGTGGTAGTTATAGGACGGATATCAGAGGTAGGTTCTTTACCCAGAGGGTGGTTAGGGTATGGAATGCCCTGCCTGCAGCAGTTGTAGATGCGCCAAGTTTGGTGGCGTTTAAGAGGTTAGTAGATAAGTTTATGGAAGAAAAGGGAATGGTTTAGTTTGGAGGGTCATTGCTTTTTCCTAATTGGTCGGCGCAACATCGAAGGCCGAAGGGCCTGTTCTGCGCTGTAATGTTCTATGTTCTATATGCTTTCTTCACAACCTTCTCCACTTGCTCTGCCACCTTCAGAGACTTGTTCACCTGCACCCCCAGGTCCCTCTGCGTTTCTATACTCTTAATAGGTCTACCCTTTATCATATACCTCTCCCCTACATTCTTTCTCCCGAAATGCATCACCTCACATTTATCAGGATTGAATTCCATCTGCCATCTGTCTGCCCAAGCTACCAGCCTATCTATGTCCTGCTGCATCGCCTGACAATGCTCCTCACTATCCACAAGTCCAGCCATCTTTGTATCGTCTGCAAACTTGCTGATCACTCCACTTACTCCTTCTTCCAAGTCATTTATATATATTACAAATAGAAGAGGTCCCAGTACCGAGCCCTGCGGCACACCACTAGTGACCGACCTCCAGCTAGAGAAACACCCTTCCACTATTAGTCTCTGTCTCCTATTACTAAGCCAGTTACTTATCCATCTAGCTACCTGTCCTTGTATCCCATTAGCCTTGACCTTCTCAACTAACTTCTCATGAGGGACTTTGTCAAACGCCTTACTAAAATCCATATAGACAACATCAACGGCTCGCCCTTCGTCCACCGTTTTCGTCACCTCCTCAAAAAATTCTACCAAATTTGTAAGGCACGACCTCCCCTTAATAAATCCATGCTGCGTATCGCTCTAAGTGCCTATACATCCTATCTCTAAGAATCCTCTCCAACAGCTTCCCTACCACTGACGTCAAACTCACTGGCCTATAATTTCCGGGGTTATCCCTACTACCCTTTTTAAACAACGGTACAACATTATTCCGAGGTTGCACAGTTTGGTGTTTGTTGTTCAATTATTTGCATTAAGGAAGCAATGGCTCTGTGGCACAGTGAATCAATGTGGTGTTTGGGAAATTGAATGATTCAAATTCTTGATGAAAATGCTTCCGGAACAATCGACAGATTGGAGTAGACGGAAAGAGATTGGCAGGCAAGAGTTGAATTTAAAACTCAAGCGAGTATTTTTCCAAGCATTGGCTGGGGACAGCCTCGGTCTTATCAGAAGCTGCAAAGTGTAACCTGATTGACAAAGTTTACACAGTAAAGGGAAGATTATCGATTCAGCGCTCTGGGTCTACGCTGTTCTGTAACTTCATGCAATGCAACTGTATTTAAATGTTTAATAAAAGCAGAGAGAAAATATCAGAAACTCAGATTCCTGTCACTCATTGCCAATTAATCAATCATCACCTGCACAATAAGCTATCAGCAGAAGGAGAGGATTGAGGTAATCTGATAGTGCGGCGCTCCCTCAGCACTGACCCTCTGACAGTGCGGCACTCCCTCAGCACTGACCCTCTGACAGTGCGGCACTCCCTCAGCACTGACCCTCTGACAGTGCGGCACTCCCTCAGCACTGACCCTCTGACAGTGCGGCACTCCCTCAGCACTGACCCTCTGACAGTGCGGCACTCCCTCAGCACTGACCCTCTGACAGTGCGGTACTCTCCCTCAGCACTGAGCCCTCTGACAGTGCGGCACTCCCTCAGCACTGACCCTCTGATAGTGCGGCACTTCCTCAGCACTGACCCTCTGACGTGCAGCGCTCCCTCAGCACTGACCATCTACAGTGCGGCACTCCCTCAGCACTGACCCTCTGACAGTGCGGCGCTCCCTCAGCACTGACCCTCTGACAGTGCGGCGCTCCCTCAGCACTGACCCTCTGACAGTGCGGCGCTCCCTCAGCACTGACCCTCTGACAGTGCGGCGCTCCCTCAGCACTGACCCTCTGACAGTGCGGCGCTCCCTCAGCACTGACCCTCTGACAGTGCGGCACTCCCTCAGCACTGACCCTCTGACAGTGCGGCGCTCCCTCAGCACTGACCCTCTGACAGTGCGGCGCTCCCTCAGCACTGACCCTCTGACAGTGCGGCGCTCCCTCAGCACTGACCCTCTGGCAGTGCGGCCCTCCCTCAGCACTGACCCTCTGACAGTGCGGCGCTCCCTCAGCACTGACCCTCTGGCAGTGCAGCACTCCCTCAGCACTGACCCTCTGGCAGTGCGGCACTCCCTCAGCACTGACCCTCTGACAGTGCGGCGCACCCTCTGAAACATTGTGGTAATATTTATTATTGGAAAGTCATTCCAATAATGTAAAGTTTTTGATGATTTGTGGAAGCAGAAATGCATTTCTTCATACAGGTCAGAATGTACTCAGTATCCGACAACTATTTCAGATATCATTAGCTGGAGTGGTCTGTTGAGTCTACTCTGTTATTCCATATGATCATGGCTGATATCAGTTCTATTCTCCTGGCTGTTTTCACACATCTCTCCTATGCAAATGTTCCCACTACTATCCTTGACTGGCCCTAACCTCACCCTGGTCATTGTATTAGCAGAATCTGCCCAAATAAATACTGCAACATACAAACATTTTTTACATTCTGCAATATTTATAAAAGTTGGTTGAAATATTTCAAAGTTCTATTTGGGACAAAAACTGGGGTAATTTTTACCTGTTTGGACTATCATCAGGGTTAAGCACAGACAGAAGATGACAAAGCTCCCCATCCTGTCCACAGGGTGTGTCAGTCACCCCTTTCACACACACTGCCAGTCCAACACGGAGCACACCAAAGTCTTCACATTACTGCGTGCTTTTTTTCTTAACATCTGGTTATTTGGTAGGTATGTAAGAACCCTGCCGTGAGTCAGCCAGTATGTGTGAAAGAAACTCACCTCTCTTTGAGTCTCCTCACCCGCTACTTCAATGCTCGAGTAGCTATCTCATTCCAGAGAAACACTCCACAGATAGAAACCTATCTCATCCATTCTTCAGCGCAATGCCAATCTGGTCAGTTCCTTTTGGAATAGAAATTGCAAATTGATATTCTAATCCAGCCTTCAAAATTCAGTTACAGTCATTAGCATCAACACCACAGAACAAAACTTTTAGACAGTGGATTATTCCCAGATGCAACAACACCAGGTGGCTGGGAAGGAGAGAGGGAGAGTGAAATGTTCATCAGCAATATCAAATCCCGTGCTGTACCTGTCCTGGGAGTGTTTGATGGGGGGACAGTGTAGAGGGAGCTTTACTCTGTATCTAACCCCGTGCTGTACCTGTCCTGGGAGTGTTTGATGGGACAGTGTAGAGGGAGCTTTACTCTGTATCTAACCCTGTGCTGTACCTATCCTGGGAGTGTTTGATGGGGGGACAGTGTAGAGGGAGCTTAACTCTGTATCTAACCCGTGCTGTACCTGCCTGGGAGTGTTGATGGGGACAGTGTAGAGGAGCTTTACTCTGTATCTAACCCTGTGCTGTACTATCCTGGGAGTGTTTGATGGGGGACAGTGTAGAACATAGAAATAGAACATACAGCACAGAACAGGCCCTTTGCCTTCGATGTTGCACCGACCAATAATAAAAGCAATGCCCCTCCAAACTAAACCATTCCCTTCTCCTTCCATATACTTTATCAACTAACCTCTTAAACACCAACAAACTTGGCGCTCTACAACTGCTGCAGACAGGGCAATTCCACTTCCGAACGACCCTTTGGGTAAAAACCTACCTCTGATATCTGTCCTATAACTCATCACCCCTTAACTTAAAGCTTTGTCCCCTCGTGCTAGCTTTCTCCATCCTAGGAAAAAGGCTATCACTGTCCACCCTATCTAAACCTCTAATCATCTTATATGTTTCAATAAGGTCTCCTCTTACCGCCTCCTTTCTAACGAAAACAACCTCAAATCCCTCAGCCTCTCTTCATAAGACCTGCCCTCCATACCAGGCAACATCCTGGTAAACCTCCTCTGTACCCTCTCCAATGCCTCCACATCTTCTTATAATGCGGGGACCAGAACTGCACACAATACCCAAGTGCGGCCACACAGAAGTTTTGTACAGTTGCAACAATGACGTTGCGGCTCCGAAATTCAATCCCCCTACCAATAAAAGCCAAGACTCCGTATGCCTTCTTAATAACCTTCTCGACTTGACTGCCTACTTTCAGGATCTATGCACATACACACCAAGATCCCTCTGTTCATCAAGACTACTAAGAATCCTACCATTAGCCCTATACTCTACACATTTATTATTCCTGCCATAGTGCATTACCTCACACTTTTCCACATAAAACTCCATTTGCCACCTCTCTCCCAAGCTCTGCAACTTGTCCAAGTCCCTCTGCAAACTATAACACCCCTCTTCACTATCTACCACTCCACCGACTTTAGTGTCATCTGCAAATTTACTATCCATCCTTCAATACCCTCATCCAGATCATTTATAAAAATTACAAACAGCAGGGGCCCCAAAACAGACCCCTGAGGTACACCACTTGTCACCAAACTCCACGATGAATATCTCCCATCAACCACCACCCTCTGTTCTTCTATCTGCTAGCCAATTCCTAACCCAATTAGCTAAATCACCCTCTATCCCATACTCTGCCTTTTCTGCAGAAGCCTTCCATGGGCTCGTTTAGAGGGAGCTTTACTCTGTATCTACCCCGTGCTGTATTGTGCTGGGAGTGTTTGATGGGGGACAGTGTAGAGGAACAATGTCGAACTTTAAGTTTAATTTATATTTGTTGATTAATAATGGGAAACAGGGTTTGAGTTCCATTGAGTGTTTATTGCTGAGCTGAGTGCCAGTGACCAAGCTGGAGGGATACACAGAAGGGCAGTTGAGTCAGTGTGTGTCTGCCAGAGAGTAAACACAGTTCTAAACTCTCCAGTAAGAAATCCTGCAGTTCTCTTGGGGGTTTGTGTTTCTGGAGCTCCGTTTGCTCTGAAATAACAGAGTTCAAACTGTGGGGTCTTTGTGGTTTGTCTCAGGGAGAGATATGAGCCAAGAAGAAAATTTCTGGTGAATGTTCAGAAATCCATTTGGTGGGAAACCATTTGCTGCTGTGCCAGCCCAAGCAAGAGGCTGCTGGAATAGTGGGGAATCTTCACTGGGGGGAGTGTGTGTGAATGAGTAGGGGGGTTGGGGGAGAGCAGTGTGGGTGTGACAGAAGGTGCTCAGAGCACCGCCTATACTGGGCCCCGCCCCAATCCGGCCCCGCCCACACTAGGCCCGCCCCCAATCCGGCCCCGCCCACACAGGGCCCCGCCCCAATCCGGCCCCGCCCACACAGGGCCCCGCCCCAATCCAGCCCCGCCCATACCGGACCCCGCCCCAATCCGGCCCCGCCCACATTGGTCCCCGCCCTCTGCACCACGCTCAAGAGCACCGCCCACACAGAGCCCCGCCCCCCCCATCCAGCCCCGCCCCCCCATCCAGCCCCGCCCACTGATTGGCCAGCGTTGCTCCGCCCTAACAGCCGTTCGATGCACGTTACCGTTTGTTGCGCGGTCCCGCGGCCCCGGGCGGATCTGCCGCTTCCCCCCCGGGCCGGGGCCCTGCGATGGGCGGGCCGCAGGGCGAGGCTGCGGCCTGGCTTTGGGCCGAGTATCGGCTGGTGCTGGTGACGGTGGCGGCGGTGCTGCTGCCGGTGCTGCTGACGTGTTGGTGCAGTGTGAGGCGGGGCCGGCGGCAGGAGGCGGCCAGGCGAGGCCCAGGCTCGGTTTCGGGCCTAGGCCCCGGCTCTCACTGCTGGCTTTACACCGACCTGTTCAGCCGGCCCGCTTACTGCAGCGTGTGCGGCCAGGCCTGCCTACACGGCTTCTACTGCCAGTGCTGCGGCCTGTGTGTTCACGAGAGCTGCCAGGCCCAGGCTCAGGCCGAGCGGCGGCTCCGCTGTAAGGAGAGCCGGCAGGCCCCGGGCCCGCAGCCGCAGCCCCATCACTGGGTGCGGGGCAACCTGCCCATCTGCAACTCGTGCTGTGTGTGCGGCCTGCAGTGCGGCGGGCAGCCCCGGCTCTGCGACCAGCGCTGCGCCTGGTGCCAGCGGGTGGCTCACGATGCCTGCGTGGCCCGAGCGCCCACCGCCTGCGACCTGGGCCCGGCCCGCCGCACCATCATCCCCCCCCGCTATCTCTACACTGTCAGCCGGCGGCGCATCGAGGGCGACAGCAACCAGGTACCTTCCCCCCCCCCACCATTCCCCCCCTACCATCCCCCCCTTCCCCCCATCGTCCCCCTCCCCCCCTCCCCCCACCCCCTCGTCCCCCTCCCCCCCACCCCTCGTCCCCCTCCCCCCCCACTCCCTCGTCCGCCTCGTCCCCCTCCCCCCCCAACCCCTCGTCCCCCTCCCCCCCCACCCCTCGTCCCCTCCCCCCCACCCCTCGTCCCCCTCCCCTCCCCACCCCTCTTCCCCGATCCCCCCCCACCCCCTCGTCCCCTGTTCCCCCTCCCCCCCGCCCCCTGTCGTCCCCCTCCCCCCCCACCCTCGGTACCCCCTCCCCCCCACCCCTCGTCCCCCCTCCCCCCCCCACCCCTCGTCCCTCCCCCCCCCCCCCCTCGTCCCCCTCCCCCCCCACCCCTCTCCCCCCCCCACCCCCCGCCCCCGTCGTCCCCCTCCCCCCCTGCCCACCCGCCATCGTCCCCCTCCCCCCACCCTCGTCCCCACCCCCCACCCCTCGCCCGCCCCCACCCTCGTGCGCCCTTCCCCCCCCACCCTCGTCCCCTTTCCCTCCCCTTCCCCCCGCACGCTCGTCCCTTCCCCCCCCACCCTCAGTACCCCCTTCCCCCCCCAGCCCTCGTCCCACTTTCCCCCCCCACCCTCGTCCCCTTCCCCCCCCCCCTCGTCCCCTTCCCCCCCCACCCTCGTCCCCTTCCCCCCCACCCTCGTCCCCTTCCCCCCCCACCCTCGTCCCCTTCCCCCCCATGACCCTCTCCCCTTCCTCCCCCCCGCACCCCTCGTCCCCTTCCCCCCCGCACCCCTCGTCCCCTTTCCCCCCCGCGACCCCTCGTCCCCCACCCCTCGTCCCCCTCGCCCCCCACCTCCCGTCCCCCTCCCCCCCACCCATCGTCCCCCTCCCCTCCCACCCCTCGTCCCCTCCCCCCGTTCCCCCTCCCCCCCGTCCCCACCCCCTCCCCCCCCGTCCCCCTCCCCCCCCGTCCCCTCCCCCCCGTCCCCCTCCCCCTCCCCCCCCGTCCCCCCCCCCCGTCCCCCTCCCCCCAGTCCCTCCCCCCCGGTCCCCCTCCCCCCCCGTCCCCTCCCCCCCCCTTCCCCTCCCCCCCCCGTCCCCTCCCCCCCCCGTCCCCTCAGTTGCTACTATTCATCCCTTCAGTCTCGAGCGCCTCGATTCCTACATACTCTCCTTTCTCTGCCGGCGTCAAGCCCCCCCCCGCCCCACGCCCCGTCCCCCTCCCCCCCCGCCCCCCTCCCCCCCCGTCCCCTCCCCCCCCCCCCGTCCCCCTCCCCCCCTCCCCCTCCCCCCCCCCTTTCCCCCCTCCCCCCCCCTCCCCCCCCCCTCCCCCCCCCTCCCCCCCCCCTCCCCCCCACTCCCCCCCCCTCCCCCCCCCCCCCCTCCCCCTCCCCCCCCCTCCCCCCCCTCCCCCCCGCCCTCCCCCCCTCCCCCCCCCCCCCCCCGTCCCCCCTCCCCCCCCCCGTCCCCCCTCCCTCCCCCCCCTCCCCCCCCCCCCTCCCCTCCCCCCCCTCCCCCCCCCTCCCCCCTCCCCCTCCCCCCCCCCCCCTCCCCGCGCCCCCCCTCCTCCCCCCCTCCCCCCTCCCCCCCCTCCCCTCCCCCCCTCCCCCCCTCCCCTCCGCCTCCCTCCCCCCCTTCCCCCCCCCCTCCCCCACCCCCCCCCCCCCTCCCCTCCCCCCCCTCCCCCCCCCCCCCCCCCTCCTCCCCCCCCCCTCCCCCTCCCCCCCCTCCCCCCCTCCCCCCACCTTCCCCCTCCCCCCCCGTCCCCCCCCCCCCCCCGTCCCTCCCCGCCCCGTACCCTCCCCTCCCTCGTCCCCACCCCTCCCGGCCCTCGTCCTCCACCCCTCCCCCTCGTCCCCACCCTTCCCCCCTCGTCCCCACCCCTCCCCTCGCCCCACCCCTCCCCCATCGTCCCCACCCTCCCCCCTCGTCCCCACCCCCCTCCCACTCGTCCCCCCGTCCCTCCCCCCCCTTCCCCGTCCTCCCCCCTCGTCCCCCGTCCCTCCCACCCTCGTCCCCCGTCCCTTCCGTCCCACTCGTCCCACCCCTCGTCCCAACTCGTCCCCCCCCTCCCCCCGGTCCCTTGTCCCCGCCCACTGCCACACCACCCCCATGCCCCCCCCCAACCACCCTGCCAGCGCCCTGCCGTCACCCCCCCACCCCCCCTGGCCGCGACCCCACCACCCCCTGTGCCCGCGACCCCACCACCCCTGCCGCGACCCACCCACCCCCTGCCGCGACCCCACCCACACCCTGCGCGACCCCACCCGACCCCTCCGCGACCCACCCATACCCCCTGCCGCGGACCCCACCGCACACCCCCTGCCGCGACCCCGACCCACCCTCCTGCCGCGACCCCCCCACCCCCTGCCCCTGCCGCGCCCACCCACCCCCTGCCGCGACCCCAACCCACCCCTGCCGCGACCCACCCCCCCCTGCCGCGACCCCACCCAACCCCTGCCGCGACCCCACCCACCCCTGCCGCGACCCCACCCACCCCCTGCCGCGACCCAACCCACCCCCTGCCGCGCCCCACCCCCCCCTGTGCCGCGACCCCACCCACCCCATGCCGCGACCCCCCCCAACCCCCTGCCGCGACCACCACCCACCCCTGCCGCGACCCCGACCCCCCGCCTGCCCGACCCCACCCCCCCCTGCCGCGACCCACCCACCCCCTGCCGCGACCCCACCCACCCTCCGCCGCGACCCCACACCGACGGCCCCTGCCGCGACCACCCACCCACACCCCTGACCGCGACCCCCCACCCCCCCCTGCCGGACTCCACCCACCCCCTGCCTGCTACCCCAACCACCCCCTGCGCGACCCACCCACCCCCTGCCCGCGACCCCACCCACCCCTGCCGCGACCCCCACCCACCCCATGCCGCGACCCGACCACCCCCTGCGCGGCGACCCCAACCACCCTCTGGTGCCTCGACCCCCCACCACCCACCGCCGCGACCACCACCCCCCCCTGCCGCGACCCCACCCACCCCCTGCCGCGACCCACCCACCCCCTGCCGCGCCCCACCCACCGCCCTGCCGCGCCCCACCCACCTCCCCCTGCCCCCCTGCCTCGACCCCCCCCACCCCCTGCCGCTACCCCACCCACCCCTGCCGCGACCACCGACCCCACCCCTGCCGCGACCCTCCCAGCCCACCCCCTCGTCGACCCCCAACCCACCCCTTCAGCGACCCCACCCACCCCCTGTCCGCACCCACCCACCCCCTGCCGCGACACCACCAGCCCCCTGCCGCGACCCCACCCACCCCATTCCGCGACCCACCCACCCACTGCTGAGGATGGGGGGGGGAAAGGAATACGACCCCCACCCACACCCTGCCGCGAACCCACACACCCCCTGCCGCGACCCACCCACCCCTGACTGCGACGCGCACCCACCCCCGCCGCGACCCTCACCCACCCCTGCGCCGTCACCCCACCCACCCCCTGCCGGGCAAATCCCGCGACCCCACCCACCCCTGCCGCGACCCCGACCGCACCCCCCCCCCCCCCTGCCGCGACCTTCCACCCACCCCCACTGGCCGCGACCCCAACCCACGCCCCTGTGCCGTCGACCTCCAACCCACCCCTGCCGCGAACACACCGGCACCCCCTGCCGCGACCCCACACACCCCTGCCGCACCCAACCCACCCCCTGCCTCGCCCCCCCACCCACCCCCTGCCTCGTACGCTCCAAACCCACCCCTTCCGCGACCCACCCCCCCCTGCCGCACCGCACCCACCCCCTGCCGGACCCCACCCACGCCGCCTTCCGCGACCCCACCCACCCCCTGCCGCGACCCACCCACCCCCTGGATCTGCATCGACCCCCCCCACCCCTGCCGCGACCCAACCCACCCCTGCCGCACCCACCCACCCCCTGCGGACCCCACCCACCCCCTGCCGCCGCACCACGAGGCCACCCACCCCCGGCCTGCTACCCACCCACACCCCGCGTCTACCCCTACCACCCTTTCCTATCCCCAATCCCCACCCCCTTCCCTCTACCCCACCCACTCCCCTTCCCTCGACCCTACCCACCCCCTGTCCATGCGACCCCACCCACCCCTCGCTTCTCCCCACCACCCCCTTCCTCGACCGACACCCACCGCCTTGCGCGACCCCACCCTCCCTTGCCGCACCCACCCTCCCCCTGCCGCGACCCACCCTCCCCCTGCCGTGCGACCCCCGCCACCCTCCCCTGCCGCGACCCCCACCCTCCCCCTGCCTCTACCCAACCTCCCCCTGCCGCGACCCCACCCTCCCCGCTGCCGCGACCCCACCCTCCCCCTGCCGCGAACCCCCCTCCCCCTGCCTCAACCCCACCCTCCCCGTCCCGTCGACCCCACCCCTCCCCCTTCACGCGACCCCAGCCCTCCGCCCTGCCGCGACCCACCCTCCCCTGCCTCTCCCCACCACCCTCCCCCTGCCTGCGACCCCCACCCATCCCACTGCCGCACCACCACCCTCCCGCTGCCGCGACCCACCCTCCCCCTTGCGCTACCCCAACTCCTTCCCCCTGCGCTACCCCACCCTCCCCCTTCCGCGACCCACCCTCCCCCTGCCGCGACCCCACCCTCCCCTGCCCCGCGACCCCACCCTCCCTGCCGCGACCACCCCAACCCTCCCCCGCCTGGCGACCCCCCACCCTCCCCCTGCCGCGACCCCCACCCTCCCCTGCCCTCGACCCCCACCCTCCCTCCTGCCTCTACCCCACCCTCCCCTGCGCGACCCCAACCCTCCTTAGGCTGCGACCCCACCCTCCCCCTGCCTCGACCCCACCCTCCCCCTGCCGCGACCCCACCCTCCCCCTGCCTCGACCCACCTCACCCCCTGCCGCGACCCCACCCTCCCCCTGCCGCGAAGCCCCACCCTCCCCTGCCGCGACCCAACCCTCCCCCTGCGCGACCCACTCCCCCTGCCGCGACCCCACCCTCCCCCTGCCTCGACCCCCCACCCTCCCCCCTGCCGACCCCACCCTCCCCTGCCGCGACCGACCCTCCCCCCCTGCCGCGACCCCACCCTCACCCGTGCCCGCGACCCCCCCCTCCCCCTGCCGCGACCCCGGCCCTCCCCTGCCGCGACCCCTACCCTCCCCCTGCCGCGACCCCACCCTCCCCCTGCTGCCGCGACCCCACCCATCCCCCTGCCGCACCCCCACCCTCCCCCTGCGCGACCCACCCTCCCCCTGCCGCGACCCCACCCTTCCCCCTTGCCGCGCCCCCACCCTCCCCCTGCCGCGCCACCACCCTCCCCCTGCCGCGACCCCACCCTCCCCTGCCGCTACCCCACCCTCCCGCCTGCCGCGACCCCGACCCTCCCCCTGCGCGACACCCAAACCCTCACCGCCTGCCGCGACCCACCCTCCCCCTGCCTCGCCCCACCCCCCCCTGCTGTGCCGAGACCCCACCCTCCCCCTGCGCGACCCCACCCTCGCCCTGCCGCGACCCCAACCCTCCCCCTGCCAGCCGCGACCCCACCCTCCCCCTGGCCTCGACCCCACCCTCCCCTGCCTGCCGCGACGCCCACCCTCCCCCTGGCCGCACCCCACCCTCCCCCTTGCCGCGCCAACCACCCTCCCCTGCGCGCCCCCACCCTCCCCCTGCGTCACCCCCAACCCTCCCCCTTACCGACTACCCCCACACCCTCCCCTGCGCGACCCCACCCTCCCCCTGCCCGCGACCCCACCCTCCCCCTGCCGCGACCCCACCCTCCCCCTGCCGCGACCCCAACCCTCCCCCTGCGCGACCCCACCCTCCCCCTGCCGGACCCCACCCCTCCCCCGCCGCGACCCCACCCTCCCCCAGCCGCGAACCCACCCTCCCCCGCCTCTACCCCAACCCTCCCCTCCCCCTGCCGCGACCCACCCTCACCCTCCCCCGCCGCGACCCCACCCTCCCCGCCGCGACCCACCGCTCCCCGCCGCGACCCCCCATCCTCCCCGCCGCGAACCCCACCCTACCCCCCTGCCCGCGGCCCCCCCGTCCACTGCGCGACCACCACCCTCCCCCTGCCGCGACCCCACCCTCCCCCGCCGCGACCCACCTCCCCCTGTGCCACGCCGCGACCCCCCCCTCCCCCGCCGCGACCCCCTCGTCCCCGCCGCGACCCCACCCTCACCCTGCGCGACCCCACCTCCCCCCGGGGCCCCCCCCCCCCCGCGACCCCCCTCGTCCCGCGCGCGCGACCCCCCATCCTCCCCCGCCGCGACCCCCCTCCCCCGCGCGACCCCACCATCGTCCCCGCCGCGACCCCCCTCCCCCTGCCGCGACCCCCTTCCCCCGCCGCGACCCCACTCGTCCCCGCCGCGACCCCCCTCCCCCGCCGCTACCCCCTCGTCCCCCGCCGCGACCCCCCTCCCCCGCCGCGACCCCCTCGTCCCCCCGCGACCCCCCCTCCCCCCGCCGCGACCCCACCCTCCCCCGCCGCACCCTCACACTCCCCCCTGGCCGCGACCCCCTCCCCCGCCGCGACCCCACCGTCCCCGCCGCGACCCCCCCTCCCCTGCCGCGACCAACTCCCCCGCCGCGACCCCACCCTCCCCCTGCCGGCGACCCCCACCTCTCACCTGCCGCGACCCCACCCCCCCCTGCCGCGACCCCACCCACCCGCCACAGAGTTTTGGGAGCTGATCTTGCTTGTTAACCACTTCCTTTTTACAGTTTTCGTACATGTGCCCAGAAAACTGGAGTCCAGTTCTGATCCTGGCAAATGCTCGGAGTGGAAACAACATGGCTCAAGGTCTGATGGGAGAGTTCCGAACTATCCTTAATCCTGTTCAGGTAACATTCTGGATAGATGCGAGTTTTTTATTTGAAAAGTTAACAAAAAAAGATTGGTGTTTTAGCATGACGTCAGCCTCACACGTTTGAGATTTGAATAGTGGGGTTGCAGGGAATCACAGAGAAAGTTCCTCTGCTCCTCTTCTAGTGGGCCGTGGGATTTGTGACTTTCTTTGTTTAAGACGCTCCTTAACCGTACCTCTGGGACAGGCTTTTGATCGTCTGACCTAAAGTCTGTGAATGGAGTTCAGTGTCACACCGTTTGTTAATGTTCTCGGAAACGTGGAACATTTCATTTTGGTGAGGATGGTTTATATATAGTAGTGTTGCTGTTGAGGTAATAAGGAGGATTGATGAGGGTAGCTTGTTTGCTGCAGTCCACCTGGATCTTAGCAAGGCTTTGGACAAGGTCTCACGGGAAGAATGGTCAGAAAATCAAAAACTCGTAAGATCCAAGGCAATTGACAAGTTGGAAACTAGTTGAAACTAGATTATTTCAGAGAGTGTTTTTGTAACTGGCACGCTATTTCCAGTTGGGTGTCAGAAGGCCCAGCACCTGGTCTTTTGCTGTTTGTGTTAGACTTAATTGTTGGGGCATGCTTTAGAAATTTATCAGTGATAGAAAAAATAATTACATGGTTGATGATGAGGAAGAAAGCTGAGACGACAGAAATATCAATGAACTGTGGTGAAGGGAGCAGAAAAGAGAGAAATGAAATTCACGTGGGGGGGGGGGGGGGGAAGAGCACCCGAGGGGGCCCACGCAGACACAGGCCCGGGTCCGTGTGTCTGCACGGCACTGCGGTGGTCGCTGGGCTGTCATGTTGCCCATCGAGTGGTCCAGGTCAAGCGTACACTAACAACGTGAAGCACACCAGGCAGCATCCTGGTGGACCTCCTCTGCACTCTCTCTGCGTCCTTCCGGTGGTGGGGCGACCAGGGCTGGACGCAGTGTTCCAGGTGAGGTCTCGCCAACGTTTTATACAACTGCAAGCTTGGCTTGTTTTCACAAATGTCAAAAGCTGAGAAGCGACCTGATGAAAGTATACAAAATTATGAGAGGCATGGATACAATGGCTGGTTGGGAATCTTTTCACAGTAGGAATTCTGACAACACCAGCTTTAAGTCCAGCCGATTTATTTGATAGTAAACTCACAAGCCTTTGAGGTGCTTCGACCTCTTCGTCAGGTGATTCAAGGGATTCTCTACATCATGGGAATCTTTTCCCCAGGGTAGAAATATCAATTACTAGGGTGCGTAGGTTTAAGGTAAAAGCGAGTTTAAAGACATGTAAAAGGCAACTATTTTCACACAGAGGCTGATAAGTGCCTGAAATGTGCTGCCAGAGGAGGTGGTAGAAGCAGATATAATACCAATGTTTATGAGGCATCTTGATAGATACATGAATAGGCAGGGAATAGAGGGATACAGACTAAGTAGAGGAAAAAAAGTTTTTAGAAAGGCATCATATGTCAGGCTTGGCTTCTTGAGCCAAAGGGCCTGTTCCTCTGCTGTACTGTTCTTTGAATCTCAGAATTATAGAATGGTTCATAAGCAGGCCATTCAGCCCATCCCATCCATGGTGGCTCTCTGGAAGAGCTACTCACCGACTTCACTCTCCTGCCTTTCCCCCAACTTGCAATACTTTCCTCATCAGTCAATTATCCCATTCTCTTTCAAAGGTCTTGATTGACTCTGCCTTTACCACATTCTCAAGCAGTGCAATCAAGATTCTAACCGTTTGCTGCATAAAAAAATAAAATTTTCCCCATCGCATCAATGATCCTTTTCCCATTCATCTTAAAAATCAATGTCCTCTGGGTCTTAACTCGTCTTGCCAATAGAAACAGCTGCTCCCTCTCAACTCCATCCAGACTTCTCATGATTTTGAAAACTTCCATCAAATCTCCTCTTAACCTTCACCAAGGAGAACAGTCCCAGCTTTTCCAATCTATTCATGTAACTGGAGTTCCTCGTTCCTTATACCATTAGTGTGAATCCTTTCTCCACCCTCTCAAACGCCTTCGCAAAATGAGATGCCCAGAACTGAGCACAAGACGGCAGTTGAGGCCAAACCAGCATTTCACGTAACTTCCTTGGGCAGCACGATGGTAAAGTATTTAGCACTGCTGCTTACAGTGCCAGGTACCTGGCTTCGGCTTCTAAAATATTTATAGGATCAAGAGAAATCACGATTCAATGTGTCAGGATGAGACACAATTAGAGGAAAATCTGGCGGTAATTTGTGCCTCCTGCCCTTGTCCTTCCAGATGGCAGAGAAGACAGCTTTGGAAGGAGCAGTCTAAGAAACTTTAAAATAAGTTTTTAAAAAGCACGCAGAACAGGTTGTCCATTTAGTACAACTTATAAACTAAAACTGATCAAGGAATCCTCTTATTCCACTTCAAAAGTTATTGGCTACTCCCCATCACAGTTAACTGACAAGGTCAACAGAAAGTCATAATGGCATAGATGGAGGCCATTTGGCCCATGAAATCCATACAGGTGGAGCCAGTTAAAATTTTTTATTTCTCATCTTACCATTCTTACTTTAAGAAGGAGCCTGTAGTTAAAGATTTTCACATCTGCTTTGGCAAGAGATATACTGCTTTACTCAGGCTTCATATAAGATGTGCATAAAACTAAACAGACTTATAAAACAAAATATCACACCAGGCCACTTAAAGGAGATATCAAAGCAAGTGACCAAAAGCTTGGTCAAAAAGGTCGTTTTTAAGGGGTGTCTTAAAGGAGGAAAGTGAGATCAAGAGATGGAGAGGTGCAGGGAGGAAATTCCAGAATCCAGCCAAATGAAGGCTTGGCCTTCGATAATGAAGCAAATAAAATTGGGGATCCTCAAGAGGTCAGATATAGAAGAATGCAGATACCTCTGAGTTGAGAAGCTTGAGGAGATTGCAGAGGCATGAAGAGATTTGAAAGCAAGCGTGAGAATTACACTGTAAAACTTCTGCTGACAAAGACCCAGAACCAACAATAAACGTTGGTTAGACCTCATTTGGAATACTGCGTCCAGTTCTGGTCGCCTTACTACCGGAAGGACGTGGAGACTCTGGAGAGAGTGCAGAGGAGGTTTACCAGGATGCTGCCTGGTATGGAAGGTCTGAGTTACGAGGAGAGGTTAGGCAAATTGGGACTGTTTTCCTTAGAAAGACGTAGACTTAGAGGAGATCTAATAGAGGTGTACAAGATTATGAGGGGTATAGATAGAGTAAACAGGGTTAAGCTTTTTCCTAGGATGGACTCGAATAGCACGAGGGGTCACGGGCTTAGGGTGAGGGGGGTAAGGTATAATTTGGATGCTAGAGGGAGTTTTTTCACACAGAGGGTGGTGGGGGTATGGAATGCGCTGCCAAGTAAAGTGGTGGAGGCAGGTACTCTGGAGTTATTTAAGAAATACTTAGATGGGCACATGAACAGAATGGGAATGGAGGGGTATAGAAAACTGATTTAAAATAGGGATCATGAGCCTTGGGAGTCCCTGGGAAGTGTGTAAATAGATGATGATATTGATGTACTTGTTTTTATCCTACAGGTGCTTTGGTCCACCTTGTTGTCTAACGAGGGGCATACACGCGATGGGTCGTGAGAGGGCTGCTCTTGGATTTTTTTCGAGAGTATCCTAGTGCTTCACGTCGTTAGTGTACGCTTGACCTGGACCATTTGATGGGCAACACGACAGCTCAGTGACTATCGCTGTGCTGTGCAGATACGTGGATTTGGACCTGTGTCTGTGGGAGTTTGCGCATTCTCCCCGTGCTTGCGTGGGTTTTCTCCGGGAGCTCCGGTTTCCTCCCACATCCCAAAGATGTGCTCTTAGGCTAATTGGCAAAACAAATTCTCCCTAAATTGTCTCAAATTTGGTTTTTAATCCATAGATCTATAAACATTGACAGGGATCACGGGTAGAGGTGGGAACATCGGGGTGGCAGCGCGGGCTCGTTGGCCGAAGGGCCTGTTTCCTGTGCTGTTTTGTTCTTTGTTCTTTTTGTTTCTTTGTTCTTCTTTGTTCTTCTTTGTTCTTCTTGTTCTTCTTTGTTCTTCTTTGTTCTCTTGTTCTTCTTTGTTCTTCTTTGTTTTCTTTTGTTCTTCTTTGTTCTTCTTTGTTCTTCTTTGTTCTTCTTTGTTCTTCTTTGTTCTTCTTTTCTTCTTTGTTCTTCTTTGTTCTTCTTTGTTTTCTTTGTTCTTCTTTGTTTTTTTGTTCTTCTTGTTCTTCTTTGTTCTTCTTTTGTTCTTTGTTCTTCTTTGTTCTTCTTTGTTCTTCTTGTTCTTCTTTGTTCTTTGTTCTTCTCTTGTTCCTCTTTGTTCTTCTTTGTTCTTCTTTGTTCTTCTTTGTTCTTCTTTGTTCTTCTTTGTTCTTCTTTGTTCTTCTTTGTTCTTCTTGTTTCTTGTTCTTCTTGTTCTTCTTTGTCTTCTTTGTTCTTCTTTGTTCTTCTTTGTTTTTCTTTGTTCTTCTTTTTTGTTCTTTTGTCTTCTTTGTTCCTCTTTGTTCTCTGTTTTCTTTGTTCTTCTTTTTTTTCTTTGTTCTTCTTTGTTCTTCTTTTATCTTCTTTGTTCTTTTGTTCTTCTTTGTTCTTGTTCTCCTTCTCTGTTCTTCTTTTCTTCTTTGTTCTTCTTGTTTCTCTTGTTCTTCTTTGTTCTCTTTTTCTTCTTCTTTGTTCTCTTCTTTGTTCTTCTTTTTTCTTCTTGTCTTCTTTGTTCTCTTGTTCTTCCCCCTCTTTTCTTCTTTGTTCTTCTTTGTTCTCTTTGTTCTTCTTTGTTCTTCTTTGTTATTCTTTGTTCTTCTTTGTTCTTCTTCTTTGTTCTTTGTTCTTTGTTCTTCTTTGTCTTCTTCTTTGTTCTTCTTTGTTCTTCTTTGTTCTCTTTGTTATTCTTTGTTCTTTGTTCTTCTTTTGTTCTTCTTTGTTCTTCTTTGTTCTCTTTGTTCTTCTTGTTCTTCTTTGTTCTTCTTTGTTCTTCTTTGTTCTTCTTTGTTCTCTTTGTTCTTCTTTGTTTCTTTGTTCTTCTTTGTTCTCTTTGTTCTTCTTGTTTTCTCTTCTTGTTCTTCTTTGTTCTTCTTTGTTCTTCTTTGTTCTTCTTTGTTCTTCTTTGTTCTTCTTTGTTCTTCTTTGTTCTTCTTTGTTCTTCTTTGTTCTTCTTTGTTCTTCTTTGTTCTTCTTTGTTCTTCTTTGTTCTTCTTTGTTCTTCTTTGTTCTTCTTTGTTCTTCTTTGTTCTTCTTTGTTCTTCTTTGTTCTTCTTTGTTCTTCTTTGTTCTTCTTTGTTCTTCTTTGTTCTTCTTTGTTCTTCTTTGTTCTTCTTTGTTCTTCTTTGTTCTTCTTTGTTCTTCTTTGTTCTTCTTTGTTCTTCTTTGTTCTTCTTTGTTCTTCTTTGTTCTTCTTTGTTGTTCTTTGTTCTTCTTTGTTCTTCTTTGTTCTTCTTTGTTCTTCTTTGTTCTTCTTTGTTCTTCTTTGTTCTTCTTTGTTCTTCTTTGTTCTTCTTTGTTCTTCTTTGTTCTTCTTTGTTCTTTGAAGTGTGTGCTGATGGATTGGGGATGAAAAATTAGGCAGGAGAGCACAAATGACAAAAGAGTTGAGGAACAGTGAAACTTGGGATCTATGTCACTGATTTCTGACAGGATACGTGCACAGGTATTTAAGGTGGCACGTGTGATACTTTTTATTCGGAAAGATGTGGAAAATAGGAACAGGGAGGTTATGCTCAATGTATAAAACGCTAACTGGGCTACCGGTTGGGTGCTGTGTAGATTCCGTTCAGCTCATTACAGGAAGGAAGCAATGACACTGACAAGAAAGGGTACATACTGGATTTATGAGAATATTGCTGGAATGGAGAATTTTATCAATGAGGAGAGATTGGATAAGTTGGAAGTTTTCTTTGGAATGGAAGAGGTTGAGAGTAACTTAACTGAGGAACAGAGATGGAGTGGTTAGGAAGAATCTAATAATTATTAACCAAACTTAATAATATAAGTAGAGATTTAAACTAATTGGCAGAAAGATTAAAGAGGAGTTGAGGGAGGAGTGGTGGGGGTCTTGAATTCACTACATAGAAGGGTGACAGTGGCACTGGCCCCCTGGCAGTGCGGCGCTGCTCCCTCGGCACTGGCCCCCAGGCAGTGCGGTGTCCTCTCTGTGCTGCATTGTGAGTCAGTTTGGGTTATAGGCTGGAGGGTCTGAAGTGGTGCCTGAATACAGAACCTTATGACTATTAGCAGAGAGCCACAGCTAACCCCAGCCCAAGCTGAGATGCTAGTGTCAATACTGGCGTCTGCGTCTATGAGCTGTCGTGTGTGTGCGCGCGCAGAGTTGGCGACAAGCCCTCAATCCTGAGACGTTATTGTTTCCCTCGGCAGGTTGTTGATTTGGACTCCTCAACTCCACACAAAGCTCTGGAGCTGTGTACGCTTCTCCCGAGCCATGCAGCCAGAGTGCTGGTTTGTGGTGGTGATGGGACGGTGGGCTGGGTGTTGGATGCCATTGATGAAATGAAGTACAAGGTATGACAGAGTAAATTTCTTCTACGCTGTGTTATCATCGCAGCCAATGTTAATAATGGAAGTGTCTGACCCCAGAATGAAACCAGGCTTGATAGATTCTAACTTTGTTTTTCTTTAGAAACTGTGGAGGTCAGTTACTGATAAATTGATAAGTCTGTCGTTGTACTCTTAATAGACAGAACTAAATATTTATTAAACAAGAAAAATTGATTATATTACAGAAGATGCACTAATTGCCAAGCTTTCAACGTGACGATAGCTGGGTAACAGGAGCAGTATGAATTTACTGTAAATTTACACTGCTCCTGTTATCTAGCAATAGTCTTACCCTCGCGCATCCATGTTCACGCACATGCAAGCTGTGCACCCCAGTGAAGATTCCCCACTATTCCAGCAGCCTCTTGCTTGGGCTGGCACAGGAGCAAATGGTTTTCCACCAAATGGATTTCTGAACATTCACCAGAAATATTTTTTTTGGCTGATATCTCTCCCTGAGACAAACCACAAAGACCCCACCGTCTAAACTCTCTGTTACTTCAAAGAACAAAGAAAATTATAGCACGGGAAAAGGCCCTTTGGCCCTCCAAGCCTGCACCTACCATGCGCTCGACCTAACTAAAACCCTCTACTGTTCGGGGGACCATATCTCTCTATTCCCATCCTGTTCATGTACTTGTCAAGATGCCTCTTAACAGTCACTACCGTATCTGCATCCATGATACCTTCCCTGGCAATGAGTTCCAGGCACCCACTGAAAAAAAAATTCTGCCTTGTACATCTCCTTTAAACGTTGCTCCTCGCACCTTAAACCTGTGCCCCCTAGTAATTGACTCTTCCACCCTGGGAAAAAGCTTCTGACTATCCACTCTGTCCATATCTCTCATAATCTTGTAGACTTCTATCAGGTCGCTTCTCAACCTCCATCACTCTAGTGAGAACAAATCGAGTTTCTTCAATCTCTCCTCATAGTTAATGCCTTCCATACAGGCAACATCCTGGTAATTCTCCAAAACCTCCTTAAGAGCAAACGGAGCTCCAAAAACACAAACGCCCAACAGAACTGCAGGATTTCTTACTGGAGAGTTTAGAACTATGTTTACTCTCTGGCAGACACACACTGACTCACCTGTCCTTCTGTGTATTGCTGGACCCTGGTCATGAGGCAGTAGTCCAGTTTTCTGTACTTTGAGTTTATTTTCTGAATTCGCTAAACTACTAATCCCTTTGTTACCCATCGCCACTGGAATAGGTGTAAAACCTCATTGAAAATGCATGTGTCTCAGCAGAGCCCATGTCTCCCAGGCACCCAGCTCACCAATAAAACTCAATGGAACTTTCCCTTTCTTGATTAACAAACATAAGTTAAACTTAAAATTGTACATTGATGGGGACAGTTGATAGGAACAAATACTGACAGGACAGGTATGGCACAGAGTTAGATACAGGGTAAAGCTCCCTCTACGCTGTCCCCATCAAACAGTCCCAGGAGAGATCCAGTGTAGGTTATAACTTCTATTTTGAATAAATTAACACCGACCATTTCTGGAGCTCTGACCTGTGGCTTGTCATTGGCAATATCTGATCCAGATTCTGTTCCCTGTCTAAATCATTAGCAGGTAAGCTTTCTGCTCTTTATTTCAGGGGCAGGACCAATACATTCCGCACGTGGCTATTCTTCCCCTGGGCACGGGGAACGACTTGTCCAACACTCTGGGATGGGGAGCTGGATACACTGGCGACATTGCAGCCGAAATGATTTTACAGAATGTTTTAGACGGTGACCCAGTGAAGTTAGATCGGTGAGTCATGGGGAAATATTGTGCTTTGACTGATGAGTAAGACCAGCAATCAGTGTTTGTATTAAACCTTTAAATAAAGCGAGACCAAAGTACTCCTGAGATCCAAGTAGACAAATGTAAACTCTGTGCCAAGGGAAGGTATCTCATAAGCAGTGACCAACAGTTTAGTCTTAGTTGGTTTCAAAGAGGATCGTAAAAGAACAATGAGAGTAGAGGAACGGAGGGATTTAAGATAGGACCTCTGGATTAAGATATTGCTGCCTGTGTTTAGAACATAGAACACTACAGCGCAAATGGGCCTTTTGGCCCACAAGTTGTGCTGATCATATCCATACCTACCAGGCCTATCTATAACTGTCAATCCCATTAAATCCCACATACACGTTTGAGTGAATGAATGGAATATGACAGATTTCAGTATTGGGAATAATGTGTTCAGTGGGGTCTGTGGGTGGCTTTGACAGGACAGGTTTGTAGGAATACAGACATGGGAGGGGCAAGGCAATGGTGGATCTCTGGAATTCTCTGTCCATTGAAGTGATGGAGATACCTCGTTGAATAGGTTTAAGTCACGGGTACATAGATTTCTGATTGATGAGGGAATTGAGGGTTATGGGGAGCAGGCAGGTCAGTGGAACTGATCCACTTCAGGTCAACCATGATCTTATTGAATGGAGGGGCAGGCTCGAAAGACTAGATGGCCTACTCCTGCTCCTATTTCTTACGTTCTTATGTGGTGGGGGCGGTAGTTGTTCAAATTACAGAACTCCAGAAGTTGTTTATTCCTGTTTGGCATAAGAGTGGAAAGGGAATGGCTTACAAGGGAAATTAGAGACAGTATCAGAAACAAGGAAGGAGCATACAAAATGGCAAGAAAAAGCAATAGGCCTGAGGATTGGGAGCAGTTTAAAATTCAATAAAGGATCAAGGGATTGAGTAAGAAGGGAAAAATAGAGAATGAAAGTGAGCTAATGGGGAACATAAAAACTGACTGTAAAAGTTTCAATAGATATGTAAAGAGAAAAATGAATGTTGACCCCTTACAGTTAAACGAGAGAATTTGTAATGAGGAATAAAGAAATAGCTGAGGAATTCAGTTTGTCCTTTGCTTCAGTTTTCACAAAGGAAGGTATGAATAATGTACCAGAAGTGCTGAGAGAAACATGTTTTAATGAGGAGCTGAAGGAAATCAGCATTAGGAGAGAA
Source organism: Sphyrna mokarran (assembly GCA_024679065.1). Classification (NCBI taxonomy): domain Eukaryota; kingdom Metazoa; phylum Chordata; class Chondrichthyes; order Carcharhiniformes; family Carcharhinidae; genus Sphyrna; species Sphyrna mokarran. The sequence continues at coordinate 1,347,309 of JAGIQG010000021.1, read as the reverse complement.
ATATTTTTGGGGAAATTGATGGGATTGAAGGTGGATAAATCTCCAGATCCTGATAATCTTCATCCCAGAGAACTGAAGGAAGTGGCCCTGGAAATAGTAGATCCATTGGTGGTTATTTTCCAAAATTCTTTTGGACTCTGGAATAGTTCCTTCATATTAAAGGGTAACTAATGTAAGCCACTATTCAAACGGAACTATAGACCAGTGAGTCTAATGTCGGTATTGAGGAAGTTGTGAGAGTCCATTATCAAGGATTTCATAACTTAGCATTTAGAAGGCAGTAGAATAATCAGACACAGTCAGCATGGATTTAAAAAGGGAAATCATGCCTGATGAATCTATTAGAATTTTTTGAGGATGTAACTAATAGAGTTGGCTGAGCAGAACCAGTGGATGTGGTTTATTTAGACTTTCAAAAGGCCTTGGACAAGGTCTCACATAACAGACTACTATACGATGTTAAAGCACATGGGATTACAGGTAATGTCTTGAGATGGATAGAAAGCTAGTTAACAGATAGGGAGCAAAGAGTAGGCATAAATGGGTCTTTTTCTGATTGGCAGTCAGTGACTAGTGGTGTTCTGCAGGGATCTGTGCTGGGAACCCAACCGTTCACATTATATATTAATACATTCAGTTCCCTCTTCCAAATCATTATCTCCAAATTTGCAGGTGATACAAAGTTGGGTGGGAGAGTGAGTTGTGAGGAGGATGCAGAGATACTTTAGCATGATTTGGACAGGCTGTGTGTGTGGACATCTACATGGCAGATGCAGTATAATGTGGATAAGTCTGAGATTATCCACTTTGGTAGCAATAATAGGAAGACTGATTATTTGGGTGTAAATTGAGAGATGGGGATATTCAGCGAGACCTTGGAGCCTTGTGCATCTGTTGCTGAAAGTAAGCAGGCAGTAAAAAAGGCAAATGGTATGTTGGCCTTTATAGCGAGAGGATTTGAGTATAGAAATAGAGATGTTTTGCTGCAGTTGCGTAGGCCAATAGTGAAGTCACACCCTGAGTATTATGTGCAGTTTTGGTGTCCTTATCTGAGGAAGGATGTCCTTGCTATTGAGGGAGAGTACAGCGAAGGTTTACCAGGCTGATTTCTGGGATGGCAGGTCTGTCATATGAGAAGAGACTGAGTCGATTAGGATTATATTCCTGGAGTTTAGAAGAGTGAGGAAAGCTCATAGAAACTGATAAAATTCTGACAGGATTAGGCAGTGTAGATTCAGAAAGGGAGATCTTATAGAACTGAGATGAGAAGAAATTTCTTCACTCAGAGGATAGTGAATGTGTGGAATTCACTCCCACAGAAAGTAGTTGAGGTCAAAACATTGTCTGATTTCAAGTAGAAATTAGATATTGCTCTTGGCGTAAAGGGATTGAGAGATACAAGAGGAAGGAGGACCAGGATATTAAATTCAATCATCAGCCATGATCAAAATGAATGGCAGAGTAGGTTTGAAGGGCTGAATGGCCTATTCCTGCTTCTAGTTTCTATGTTCCTACGAGAGTGAGAAGCTGAGAGATTGCCAGCAACAAAGTGGGGGTGACTGAAAGGGAGTTGGTGCAAGATTGTATTTGGGTGTGGCAGTTTTGGAGAATTTGGAAGAACAGCTAGTTTAATAGTAGATGAGATGGGGCTGTGGGAGAGAGACAGCACCCTTGACACTGCATGTGTAGCTGGCCTGTGTTGTTTATCTACAATGGGGTGAGTGTTTCTGAGCTGCAGAACAGCTATGTTTACAGAACTGGCATCCTGTACGTGTCTGCTCACAATTGAACTCTGAGCATTGGAATCATTTCAGCTGGCATTTGCACTCCTCCCTAAACACACCTGATAGGGAGTTGTATTTGGTTGCACCCTCTTTTGTTCTGCCAAGACCACAAGGTAGCACGTGCAGCAGAGTTGAAAGGGAAAGGATAAAAAGCAGAGTTAAATCAGTTGAGGGGAAACTGAAGACAGAGATAAGGAGTAGATTCAACTCTTGAGCTAAGATGGAATTGTAGTTTGTGTGAGGTATGGCACTCAGAGGGAGGTGGCGCTTTAGAAAGCGGGTCACTTTGCTGGTATAAGTTACAAGGGCCAGGCTGTGATTTCCATCTGTGACCTCGAGGTTGAAAGTTGATGGCTCAGCTCTTGGGGCTTGCTTTCTCCTCTGGTATTTAGAAACAGGTCAGTGAAACTCACAGCTTTCAAAAAATACAAATTCATTGAAAAGAAAAATCCAAGAGAAAGGGCTTTTTGTGGGGTAAATACAATATTGATTGAATTTTCCTGATGGGAGGGACACAGACTTAGCAGAATAAGGGCACAGAATCATACAGCAAAACTAACCAGAGGGAGCACAGCTATATTAACTTTCAAGGGAGTAAGGTCAGACTGGATGGTTTCTACTTTAATGCCGGGAATATTGCATGTAATATGGATGAGTTGAGGACAGTGATTGATATGTGGAAGTGTGATATAGTAATCATCACAGAGATCTGTTTAAAGAAAGGACATGGCAGCTCAACATTCTGGGATATAGAATCTTCAGATGAGACAGGGGAGGAGATAAGAGGAAGAGGAGAGTTGTCAGGGAGTTAGAAGGGCAAAAAGAGGTCATAAGATGTCCTTGGCAGACAAGATTAAGGAGAATCCTAAGGCGTTTTATTCATACGTTAGAGACAAGAGAGTTGTCAGGGAAAAAAATCAGACCCGTCAGGGACAAAGAAGGGGAATTATACTTAGAACCGAAGGAAGTAGACGAGATCCTAAATGAATACTTTGCATCAGTATTCACAGAGAGGGACGTGTCGACTGGGAGTCTCTCAGAGGGATGTGTTGACCCGTAGGAGAAAATCTCAATTTCGAGGGAGGAAGTGTTAGGTTTTTTTAGGGAACATTGAGACAGACAAATTCCCAGGGCCTTTTGGCATCTATCTTAAACTGCTCAGGGAGACAGATGAAATTGCTGGGCCTCTAACAGAAATCTTTGTCTCTTCACTGGACACAAGTGAGGTCCCAGAGGATTGAAGGATAGCAAATGTGGTCCCGTTATTTAAGAAGGTTGCAGGGATAACCTGGGTAATTATAGGCTGGTGAGCTTATGTCCGTGGTAGGGAAATTATTGGAGAGGATTCTTAGGATACATGCACATTTAGAACGGAATAATTCATTAGCGATAGACAGCATGGTTTTGTGAGAGGAAAGTCATGCCTCTCAAATTTGGTTGAGTTTTTTGAGGAGGTGACAAAAACAGTTGACGAGGGAAGGGCCATGGATGTTGTCTATATGGATTTTAATAAAGCATTTGATAAAGTCCCTCATGGCAACTTGGTGCAAAAGATTAAATCTTATGGGATAAAAGGAGAGTTAGCTAGATGGATGGAGAACTGGCTTGGCCATAGAATATAGAGGGTAGCAGCGGAAGAGTCTTTTTCTAGTTGGAGGTCTGTGACTAATGGTGTTCCACAGGGCTCTGTACTGGCACGTCTACTATTTGTGATATATATAAATGATTCGGAAGAAAGTGTAGCTGGTGTGATCAGTAAGTTTGCAGATGACACAAAGATGGCTGGACTTGCAGATGGTGATGAACATTGTCAGAGAATACAGTAGGATTTAAACAGGCTGGAAAATTGGGCAGAGAAATGGCAGATGGAATTTAATCCAGATAAAATGCTAAGTGATGCATTTTGGTAGAATTAATATAGGCGGCAGCTATACAATAAATAGAACAAAAATCATCAGGAGTATAGACACACAGAGGGACCTGGGGGTGCAGGTCCACAGATCCTTAAAAGATCCACACAGGTGGAGAGGGTGGTGAAGAAGGCATATGGCATGCTTGCCTTTATAGGATGGGGCATAGAGTACAAAAGTTGGCATATGATGTTGTAGTTGTATAGAACATTGATGAGGCCACATTTAGAATACTGCATCCAGTTCTGGTTGCCACGCTACCAGAAGGGCTTGGAAGCTTTGGAGAGAGTGCAGAGGAAGTTTACGGGAGGGTCTTAGCTATGAGGAGAGATTGGGCAAACTGGGTTTGTTCTCCCTGGAAAGACGGAGGATGAGGAGCAACTAATAGAGGTGTACAAAATTATGAAGAGTATAGTTAGGGTGAATAGTGGAAAACGTTTTCTCAGGTTAGAGGTGACAAACACAAGGGGTCACAGGTTCAAAGTGAGGGGGGTGAGGTTTAACACAAATGTCAGAGGGATGTATTTTACACAGAGGGTGGTAGGGCCTGGAATGCACTGGAAGCAGGGTGTTAGAGACAGGCATGCTGGGATCGTTTAAGACTTAGCTGGATAGCCACATGAGCAGACTGGGAATGGAGGGATACAAACGAACAGTCTAATTGAACGCATGAACAGCGCAGGCTTGAGGGGCCGAAGGGCCTGTTTCCTGTGCTGTATTGTTCTTTGTTCTTCTTGTTCATTATTAGTTAAGGAGTCAGTTACTGCACTAAGGAGAGATGATACTTTGGAGGGAGCATGAAATAAAGTTTTGTGGGTAGAATTTAGGAATAAAAAAGCGCCAAGCACGTTGTTAGAGGTTTATTATAGACCCTCAAGAATCAGAGGGATGTTGAGCAAATCTGTGCTCAGTTTGTGGAGGTGAATAAAAATAATAACAATAGGATTATTATATTTGCTGATTTCAACTTTCCCAATGTTAACTGGGATATATATATAGAACATAGAACATTACAGCACAGAACAGGCCCTTCAGCCTTCGATGTTGCGCCGACCAATATAAAAAGCAATGCCCCTCCAAACTAAACCATTCCCTTCACTTCCATATACTTATCAACTAACCTCTTAAACGCCACCAAACTTGGCACATCTACAACAGCTGCAGGCAGGGCATTCCACTCCCTAATCACTCTTTGAGTAAAGAACCTACCTCTGATATCCGTCATATAACTCATACCCCTTAATTTAAAGTTGTGTCCCCTCGTGCTAGCTTTCTCCATCCTAGGAAAAAGGCTATCACTGTCCACCCTATATAAACCTCTAATCATCTTATATGTTTCGATAAGGTCCCCTCTTAGCCGCCTCCTTTCTAACGAAAACAACCTCAAATCCCTAAGCCTCTCTTCATAAGACCTGCCCTCCATACCAGGCAACATCCTGGTAAACCTCCTCTGTACCCTCTCCAATGCCTCCACATTTTTCTTATAATGTGGGGACCAGAACTGCACACAATACTCCAAGTGCGGCCGCACTAGAGTTTTGTACAGTTGCCACATGACGTTGCGGCTCCGAAATTCAATCCCTCTACCAATAAAAGCCAAGACTCCATATGCCTTCCTAACAACCTTCTCAACCTGACTGCCTACTTTCAGGGATCTATGCACATACACACCAAGATCCCTCTGTTCATCTAGACTACTAAGAATCCTACCATTTGCCCTATACTCTACACATTTATTATTTCTGCCATAATGCATTACCTCACACTTTTCCACATTATAGCTAGCACGAGGGGACACAGCTTTAAATTAAAGGGTGATAGTTATAGGATGGATATCAGAGGTAGGTTCTTTACCCAAAGGGTGGTTCGGGAGTGGAATGCCCTGCCTGCAGCGGTTGTAGATGCGCCAAGTTTGGTGGCGTTTAAGATGTTAGTTGATAAGTATATGGAAGAGAAGGGAATGGTTTAGTTTGGAGGGGCATTGCTTTTTGTATTGGTCGGCGCAACATCAAAGGCCAAAGGGCCTGTTCTGTGCTGTAACGTTCTATGTTCTATATACAGTGTTAAAGGTTTGGATGGAATAGATTTCTTGAAATGTGTACAGGAGAAATTTTTAGATCAGTATTTGGAGGGTCCAGCAAGGGCAGGAGCTGTGCTGGACTTGATTGTGGGGAATGAAGCTGGACAGGTGGTAGAGGTGGTGGTGGGGGAAGTTTTGGATTGGGAAGAGCTGGCTTTAGTAAAATAAGACAGGATCTAGCCAAATTGGACTGGAAACTAGTGAAAAAATCTCCAGGAGGCATTCAAAAAGGAAATGGGTAGGGTGCAAGCTCAGCATGTTTCCACTTGGATGATAGGAGTAAAAGACCAGAGAACCAGGAGTGATCAGAGATATTCAAGATGCAATGAGAAGGAAAAGAAGGGTTTTTAAAAAGAGCAAAGGGAACAAATCAGTGGAGGCATTAGCGAGATATAGAAAGTGTAGGGTGAAGCTTAAGAAAGCAATTAGCAATGCAAAGAAGAGATATGAGAAAGGTCTGGCTGGTAAAAGTAGGGAAAATTCCAAGATATTCTATAAGTATATCAATGGGAAGAGCTAACGGGGAAAGCGTGTGGCCCATTAGGGACCAAAGGGGTAATCTGTGGATGGAGCCAAAGGACATTGATAGAGTTTTGAATGAATACTTCACATCAGTCGTCACCCAAGAGAATGAGGATGATGATATGGATTCCAGGGAGAGAGACTGTAAGGTTCTTGAGCAAATTGACATAGGAAAGGGCAAGGTATTGGAGGTGTTGACAGCCTGAAAAGTGGATAAATCTCCAGGTCCAGATGGATAGTGTCCAAGGTTGCTGTGGGGGCAAGGGAGGGGATTGCAGGGGCTCTGACCCAAATTTTCAACTCTTCATAGCCATGGGAGAGATGCCAGATGATTGGAGAACAATTAACGTGGTTCTGCTATTTAAGAAGGATTGTACAGATAAACTGAGGAAACTACAGATCAGTGAATCTCACGTCAATGGTAAAGAAACTATTAGAGAAAATTGTGAAGGAGAGGATTCCTCTCCACTTGAAGAGGTAAAGCTTAATCAGGAATAGTCAGCATGGCTTCATCAGAGGGAGGTCATGTCTAACAAATTTGAAATTTTTGAGGAGGTGACCAGGTGTGTAGATGAGGGTGGTGCAGTCAATGTAGTTTATATGGATTTCAGCAAAGCCTTTGACAAGGTCCCACATGGGACACTTGTAAAGAAGATGAATTAGAGTCACAGTGGTTTAAGCATGGAAACAGGCTCTTTGGCCTAACTTGTCCGTGCTGCCCTTATTTTAAATCACTAAGCTAGTCCCAATTGCCTACATTTAGCCCACATCCCTCGATTCCCATTTTATCCATGTAACTTTGTAAATGCTTTTTAAAAGACAAAATTGTACTTGCCTCTACTACTGCCTCTGGCAGCTTATTCCAGACACTCACCACCCTCCGTTTGGAAAATATTGCCCTTCTTGGCCCTTTTGTATCTCTCCTCTCTCACCTTAAACCTATGCCTTTTAGTTTTAGACTGCCCTACCTTTGTGAAAAGGTATTGACTATCTAACTGATCTGTATGTCTCATTGTTTTATAGACCTCTATAAGATCACTCCAAACCTCCTATGCTCCAGCCTTTCCTTATAACTCAAATCATCAAGTTCCGATAGCATCCTAGTAAATCTTTTCTGCATTCTTTCTGGTTTAATAATATCCTTTATGTTATAGGGTGACCAGAATTGCACATAGTATTCCAAGTGTGGCCTTACCAATGTCTTGTACAACTCCAACTACACATCTCAACTCTTGCATTTAATGTTCTAGCGAATGAAACAATGCATTCTGAATACCTTCACCACTTGTGACTCCACTTTTAAGGGATTATGAACATTCCCCAAGCTCTGTTGTTCTATAACTCTCCCCAATGCCCTACCATTAACTGAGTACGTCCTATCCTCATTCGATCAACTAAAGTGCATTATCTCATATTAATCCAGGGGAGGCAGTGGAACCAGATGTGATAGTAACTTTTAAGGGGTGTCTTGACAAATACATGAATAGGATGAGAATAGGTTCACCAGCCTGTAGTTTCCCTGGCTTTTCCCTCCAGCCCTCTTTAAACAAAGGCACACCATTTGCCACACTCCAGTCTTCAGGCAGCTCACCTGTGGCTGTCAGTGATTCAAATATCTCTGCTGGGGACCCACAATATCTTCCGTAGCCTCCCACAACATCCTGGAATACATTTCACCAGGTCCAGGGGATTTATCTACCTTGATGTGCTTTAAGACTTCCAGCACCACCTTCTCTGTAATATGTAGAACAAAGAAAATTACAGCACAGGAGCAGGCCCTTTGGCCTTTCAAGCCTGCACACTCTGTGCTGCCCAACTTAACTAAAACCTCCTACCCTTCCGGTGACCATATCCCTCTATTCCAATCCTATTCATGGACTTATCAAGATGCCCCTTAAAAGTCACTACCATATCTGCTTTCACAACCTTCCCCGGCAGCGAGTTCCAGGCACCAACTATTTGTATAAAAAAATCTGCTTTGTACATCTCCTTTAAACCTTGTCCCTCACACCTTAAACCTATGCCCGCTAACTCACTCTTCCACCCTTGGAAGAAGCTTCGGACTATCCATTCTGTCCATGCCTCATAATCTTCTATGAACCTCCATTGCTCCGATGAGAACAAACCTCTCCAATCTCTCCTCATAGCTAATGCCCTCCGTACCAGCCAACATCCTAATAAATCTTTTCTGTACCCTCTCCAAAGCCTCTACATGCTTCTGGTAGTGTGGTGACCAGAATTGAGCATCATATTCTAAGTGCGGACGAACTAAGGTTCTATAAAGCTGCAACATGACTTGCCAATTTTTAAACTCAATGCCTGGCCAATGGAGGCAAGCATGCCATATGCCTTCTCGACTACCTTCTCACCTGCATTGCCAGTTTCAGTGACCTGTGTACCAATACAACCAGATCCCTTTGCCCGTCAATACTCTTAAGGGTTCTGCCATTTACTGTAAATTTTCTATCTATATTAGATCTTCCAAAATGCATTACCTGACATTTGTACCGATTGAACTCTGTCTGCCATTTCTCCGCCCAAGTCTCCAACTGCTCTATATCCTGCTGGATCTTCTGATGGTTCTCTTCACTATCTGCAAATTCACCAACCTTTGTATCATCTGTAAACTTACTAATCAATTCAGTTACATTTTCTCCAAATCATTTATATGTATTACAAACAGCAAAGATCCAGCACTGATCCCTGAGGGACACCACTTGTCACAGCCCTTCATTCAGAAACACACCTTTCCACTGCTACTTTCTGTCGCCTTTGACCGAGCCAGTTTTGTATCCATCTTGCCAGCTCACCTCTGATCCCATGTGACTTCACCTTAGACCATAGAACACTACAGCACAAACAGGCCTTTCAGCCCACAAGTTGCGCCGATCATATCCCTACCTACCAGGCCAATCTATAACCCTCAATCCCATTAAATCCTATGTACTCATCCAAAAGTCTCTTAAAAGACCTGAACGAGTTCGCCTCCACCACCACCGATGGCAGCTGATTCCACTCACTCACCACCTTGTGAGTGAAAAACTTACTCCTGACATCTCCTCTGTACCTGCCCCCCACCACTTTAAACTTGTGTCCTCTCATGATGACCATTTCAACCTTGGGAAATAGCCTCCGAGAATCCACCCTATCTATACCTCTTAATGTCTTATAAACCTCTATCAGGTCGCCTCTCATCTTTCATCTCTCCAGGGAGGGAAGACCGAACTCCCTCAACCTATCCTCATAAGGCTGCCCCCCAATCCAGGCAACATCCTTGCAAATCTCCTCTGCACCCTCTCAATACCTTCCACATCCTTCCTATAGTGAGGCGATCAGAACTGCGCACAGTACTCCAAGTGGGGTCTGACAAGGGTCTTCTGCACCAGTTTGCCACGAGGGACCTTGTCAAAGGCCTTACTGAAATCCATGTAGACAACATCCACTGCCCTACCCTCATCAATCATCTTTGTCACTTCCTCAAAAAACTCAATCAAGTTCATGAGATGTGACCTCCCCGTCACAAAACCATGTTGCGCCTCAATAACATGTCCACTTATTTCCAAGTGGGAGTAAATCCTGTCTCGAAGAATAATTTTCCTACCACTGATGTCAGGCTCACTGGCCTGTAATTACCTGGATTATTCTTGCTACCCTTAAACAAAGAAACAGCATTGGCTATTCTCCAATCTTCTGTTACCTCCCCTGTAGCCAGTGAGGATACAAAGATTTCTCTCAAGGCCCCAGCAATTTCTTTCCTTGCCTCTCTCAGTATTCTGGGGTATATCCATCAGGCCCTGGGGAATTTTCTAAATTAATGTTTCTCAAAAACCCCAATACCACATTCTTCTTGATCTCAGCAAGAATCAAATTGTCTACACATCCTTTCTTAGACTCATCATCCACCAAGTTCTTCTTTTTGGTGAATTCTGACACAAAATACTCATTTAATGCCTCGCCCATTCCTCTGTCTCCACACGTAGATTCCCTCCCTTGTCCTTGAGTGGGCCACCCCTCTCCCTGGCTACCCTCTTGCTTTTTCTATATGTATAAAAAGCCTTGGGATTTTCCTGAATCCTGCTGGCCAATGCTTTTTCATGATTCCTTTTAGTCCTTCTTACTCCTTGCTTGAGTTTCTTTCTATTTTGCTTGTATTCCACACTTGTTTTATTTCTCTTAGCCTTTCTGGACCCATTCACTGAGTTCTCCACAGTCTCTGTACTCTGTTGATTCTTGTTTTTGGTTTCTTTGCCTTTCATTTTCCCCCTTACTGTTTTTTGATTCCGTCTCCACTTCCTGCATTGGTTCCCAACACTTCCCCTAGGACTTTGGTTCTAATCCTACTCAGTTGCAAACTGTCCGATTTGTATTGGTCCCACCTCACCCAGAACCAATTCCAATGTCTCAAGAATTTGAATCCCTCCCTCTTGCATCATCCCTCAAGACATGTATTCATCTTAGCTACCCTGGCACTCTTACTCTGACTAGCACGTGGCAGAGGGACCAATCCTGAGATTACTCCCTTGAGTCCTACTTTTTAGTTTAACTCTTAACTCCTTAAATTTAGCTGGTAAGACCTCACCCTATTTTTCACCTATATCATTGGTGCCAATATGTTCACTCTCCCTCCAGAGCTTCTTCACCTAAAGGGTTGCGAATCTGTGGAATTCCCTGCCCAGTGAAACAGTTGAGGCTCCCTCAAGTAATATCTATAAGACAAGGATAAATAAATTTTTGAACAGTAAAGGAATTAAGGGTTATCGTGAGCAGACAGGTAAATAGAACTGAGTCCACAAAAGGATCAGCCATGATCTTAGTGAATAGCAGAGCAGGCTCAAGGGGCTGAATGCCCTACTCCTGCTAGCCTAGCTGCTCTGAGGTATCCTTGATCCTTGCACCAGGGAGGGGATACAGAGTAATTTGATAAACTGGATTCAGAATTGGCTCAATTAGGAGACAGAGGGTGATGACAGAAGCTGTTTTAGTGATTGGAATGATGTGGATAATGCAGTGTTGGACTGGGATAAACACAGTAAGAAGCCTCATAACACCATGTTAAAGTCCAACAGGTTTATTTGGTAGCATAAGCTAGTGGCTTGTGCTAGCAAACAAAGCTGTTGGACTTTAACCTGGAGTTGTGAGACTTCTTAGTGACTGGAAGTCGGTGTCCAGTGGCATGGCACAGAGATCTGTGCTCGGCCCCCTGTTATTTGTCATTTATATAAACAACATAGATGACTACATGGAGGGGGTAGTAGAGCATTTGTAACTTTTCAGGCTGACACAAAAACTGGCCAGGTGGTTAACAGTGAGGCAGTGTGTCCTGGGCTGCAAGACAATATAAACAGAATGATCAAATGGGCAGATAAGCGGCAGATGGAATTTAACCCTGAAACGGAAGGAGTAATTTGACAAGAAAGTACTCAGTGAATGGTAGGACACTAGGAAGTCCTAAGGAACAAAGGGATCTTGGTGTGTTTGTTCACAGATCTCTGAAAGCAGAAGAGCATGTCAGTAGGATAATGAAAAAGGCATATCAATCAAAACATAGGTTACAAAAGCAGGGAAGTCGTGCTGGAGTTTGATAGAAGTTTGGCGAGGCCACAGCTGTGTATGGTTCTGATTGTCACATTATCGGAACAATGTGATTGTACCAGAGGGAGTGCAGAGGAGATTCACCAGGATGCTGCCTGGAATGGAGTGTTTTAGTTATAAAGAGAAGTTGGATAGGCTTGGGACTGTTTTCGTTAGAGCAGAGAAGGCTGAGGGGCAATCTGATCGAGGTGTACGAGATTGAGGGACATGGACAGAGTGGATAAGCAAGAGCTCTTCCCCTTAGTTGAAGGGCCAGTCACGATGGACATAGGTTCAAGGTGAGGGGCAGGAGGTTTAGAGGTGGTGGGGGTCTGGAATGCGCTACCTGGGAGGGTGGTGGGGGTGAGATGCCTCACATCCTTTAAAAAGTACCTGGATGAACAGTTGGCACAGCATATTCCGGGCTATGGGCCAAGTGTTAGCAGATGGGATTAGCTGGGAGTTCAGGTCTTTCTAATGTGTCGGTGTGGAGTTGATGGGCCGAAAGGCCTCTTCAGCGCTGTATAATTCTATGATATTTCCACAGGTGGAGCGTCCGAGTCACAAAAGGATTTTACAGTTTCCACAGGCCCAAGGTAATGACTGTCAATGCAAACTCATTGTCACACACTGTACATCAACCTTCAATGTACAGAAAAACCCCAGCATTCACCTCACGGTCCCCAACCAAACTCCCAATTATAACTCATAGAACATAGAACAGTACAGCACAATACAGGCCCTTCGGTCCTCAATGTTGTGCCGAACTATGTCACTATATAAATATAAAATCAAGTGGGATAGCTTGATCTTATATCTAAGATCAACCTATCCTGCTCCCTATCATTCTGCTGTGCTCCATGTGCCTATCCAATAACTGCTTGAAAGTTCCTAAAGTGTCCAACTCCACTATCACAGCAGACAGTGCATTCCACACCCTAACCACTTTCTGAGTGAAGAATCTACCTCGTTCATCCCTCCTATGTAGAACATTACAGCGCAGAACAGGCCCTTCGGCCTTCGATGTTGCGCTGACCAATTAGGAAAAAGCAATGACCCTCTAACCTAAACCATTCCCTTTTCGTCCGTAAACTTATCTACTAACCTCTTAAACGCCACCAAATTTGGCGCATCTACAACTGCAGCAGGCAGGGCATTCCATACCCTTACCACCCTCTGGGTAAAGAACCTACCTCTGACATCCGTCCTATAACTACCACCCTTAATTTAAAGCTATGTGCCCTCGTGCTAGCTTTCTCCATCCGAGGAAAAAGGCTATCACTGTCCACCCTATCTAAACCTCTAATCATCTTATATGTTTCAATAAGGTCTCCCCTTAGCCGCCTTCTTTCTAATGAAAACAACCTCAAATCCCTCAGCCTCTCCTCATAAGACCTGCCCTCCATACCAGGCAACATAGAACATAGAACATAGAACATTACAGCACAGAACAGGCCCTTCGGCCTTCGATGTTGTGCCGACCAAAATAAAAGGCAATGCCCCTCCAAACTAAACCATTCCCTTCTCTTCCATATACTTATCAACTAACCTCTTAAACGCCAACAAACTTGGCGCATCTACAACTGCTGCAGGCAGGGCATTCCACTCCCGAACCACCCTTTGGGTAAAGAACCTACCTCTGATCTCCGTCCTATAACTATCACCCCTTAATTTAAAGCTGTGTCCCCTCGTGCTAGCTTTCTCCATCCTAGGAAAAAGGCTATCACTGTCCACCTATCTAAACCTCTAATCATCTTATATGCTTCAATAAGATCCCCTCTTAGCCGCCTCCTTTCTAACGAAAACAACCTCAAATACTTCAACCTCTCTTCATAGGACCTGCCCTTCATACCAGGCAACATCCTGGTAAACCTCCTCTGTACCCTCTCCAATGCCTCCACATCTTTCTTATAATGTGGGCACCAGAACTGCACACAATACTCCAAGTGCGGCCGCACTAGAGTTTTGTACAGTTGCAACATGATGCTGTGGCTCCTAAATTCAATCCCCCTACCAATAAAAGCTAAGACTCCATATGCCTTCTTAACAACCTTATCAACTTGACTGCCAACTTTCAGGGATCTATGCACATATACACCAAGATCCCTCTGTTCATCAACACTATTAAGAGTCCTACCATTAGCCTATACTCTACACATTTGTTATTCCTGCCAAAGTGAATTACCTCACACTTTTCCACATTAAACTCCATTTGCCACCTCTCGGCCCAGCTCTGCAACTTGTCCAAGTCTCTCTGCAAACTATAACACCCCTCTTCACTATCTACCACTCCTCAACTTTGGTGTCATCCGCAAATTTACTAATCCATCCTTCAATACCCTCATCCAGATCATTTATAAAAATTACAAACAGCAGGGGCCCCAAAACAGATCCGTGAGGTACATCACTTGTAACCGAACTCCACGGTGAATAATTTCCATCAACCGCTAACCTCTGTCTTATCAGCTAGCCAATTCCTAATCCAATTAGCTAAATCACCCTCAATCCTATACATCTGCATTTTCTGCTGAAGCCTTCCATGGGGCACCTTATCAAACGCCTTACTAAAGTCCATATATACCACATCAACTGCCTTACCCCCATCCACCTCTTTGGTCACTTTTTCAAAAAACTCAATAAGGTTAGTAAGGCACGACCACCCTTCACAAAACCGTGCTGACTATCCCCAATCAATTCATTTCTCTCTAAATAACTATAAATCCTACCCCTATAATTCTTTCCAATACTTTGCCCAGAACAGAAGTAAGACTCACTGGTCTATAATTCCCCGGAAAGTCCCTATTCCCCTTCTTGAACAATGGGACCACATTCGCTATCCTCCAGTCTTCCGGCACTATACCCATAACCAACGACGACCTGAAGATCAGAGCCGGAGGCTCTGCAATCGCCTCTCTCGCCTCCCAGAGAATCCTAGGGTAAATCCCATCTGGCCCAGGGGACTTATCTAACTTCAAACCCTCAAGAATATCTAGCACATCCTCCTTATCTACTTCAATACTTTCCAGTTTACAACCCTGTATCCCAGTGTTCTCCACAACTACATTTACATCTTCCTGCGTGAATACCGAAGAGAAATATTTGTTCAGTGCCTCTCCAATTCTCTCAGGCTCCACGCACAACTTCCCACTGCTGTCTCTGACTGGCCCTAATCTTGCCCTAACCAATCTTCTATTCTTAACATATCTAAAGAAAGCTTTAGGATTCTCCTTGATCCTATCAGCCAAAGTCTTCTGTATCCCCTTTTAGCTCTCCTCAACTCACTCTTTAGCTCCCCCGGCTAATCTATAGCTATCCATTGCACTAACTGAGCCTTCAAGCCTCATCCTGACATAAGCCTCCTTTTTCTTTTAACCTAGTACGAGGGGACACAGCTTTAAATTAAGGGGTATGGTTATAGGACGGATATCAGAGGTAGGTCTTTACTCAAAGAGTGATTAGGGAGTGGAATGCCCTGCCTGCAGCTGTTGTAGATGCGCCAAGTTTGGTGGCGTTTAAGAGGTTAATGATAAGTATATGGAAGAGAAGGGAATGGTTTAGTTAGGAGGGGCATTGCTTTTTATTTTGGTCGGCACAACATCGAAGGCCGAAGGGCCTGTTCTGTGCTGTAATGTTCTATGTTCTAACCAGCGAATTAACTTTTTTCGTACACCAAGGTTCCCTTACTCGACCATTTCCTCCTTGCCTGTTAGGGACATACTTATCAAGGACTCACAGTAGCTGCTCCTTGAATAAGCTCCACATTTCAGATGTTCCCACTCCCTGTAGTTTCCTAGTCCAACCTATGTACCCTAATTCCCTCCTTATGGCCTCGTAATTACCATTCCCCCAGCTATAACTACTGTCCCCAGCTTCATGCCTATCCCTAACCATCACTAAGGTGAACGTAACCGAATTGTGGTCACTACCACCAAAATGTTCACCAACTTCCAAGTCTAACACCTGGTCTGGCTCATTGCCCAGCACCAAATCCAATGTAGCCTCACCTCTAGTTGGCCTATCTACATACTGAGTCAAAAAACCTTCCTGCACACTCTGTACAAAAACTGACCCCTCTAACAAGCTAGAGCTATAGCTATTCCAATCAATATTAGTAAAGTTAAAGTCCTCCATAACAATTACCCTATTACTTTCACTCCTGCCCAAGATCGACTTCGCAATCCTTTCCTCTACCTCTCTAGAACTTTTAGGATGTCTATAAAAGACTCCCAACAGGGTGACCTCTCGTCTCCTGTTTCCAATCACAGCCCATACTACCTCAACAGACAAGTCCTCATCAAACTTCCTTTTTGTCACTGTGATACAGTCTTTGACTAATAATGCCACTCCTCCCCCCCTTCTACCTCCTTCTCTACTCCGACTGAAGCATTTGAACCCCGGAACCTGCAACAACCATTCCAGTCCCTGCTCTATCCATGTCTCTGAAATGGCCCCAACATCGAAGTTCCAGGTACTGATCCAAGCTGCAAGTTCCTCCACTTTATTGCGAATACTTCTTGCATTAAAGTATACGCATTTCAAACCATGCACTACTCCACCCGTACGATGCTGTGCTTTACAGTTCTCATCTATGACCCCCCTATTCTCGTCCCTCTTAACATCCAAACTACACAGGATCCCACCCCCCCCTCTGAATCAGTTTAAACCCCCCTGCATAGCCTTTGCAAATTTTCCCAAGATATTGGTTCCCCTCTGGTTCAGGTGTAGACCATCTCTCTTGTAGAGGTCCCACCTATCCCAGAATGAGTCCCAATTGTTCAAGAACCTGAACCCCTCCCTCCTGCACCATCCCCGCAGCCACGAGTTCAAACATTCCCTCTCTCTGTTCTTCTCTAAACTATCCCGTGGCACAGGCAAGAGTCCAGAGATAACCACTCTGCCAGTTTTGGCCCTAAGCTTCCACCCCAACTCCATAAATTTCTGTTTAATATCCCCTTCCCTTTTCCTACCTACATCATGTGTCCCTACATGAACTATGACATGGGGCTGACTCCCCTCTCCCTTAAGAATCTTAAAAACCCGATCTGCGGCATCCTGGACCCCAGCCCCTGGGAGGCAACACACCAGCCCTGAGTCCCATTTATTACTATTTACTCTCCTATCTGTCCCCCTAACTATGGAGTCTCCAATTACCAGGCCCAATCTCTTATTCCCTCTACCCACCTGAGCATTCCCAGCAGGCTCACCCCCAGAGACCTGCTCCCTTTGGCCATCTCCAGTTGATTCTTCCTCAACTGTAGCCTCCAGGATAGAAAACTTATTTTGGAGGGGAACAGCCCCAGGGGATTGTCTACCCGATTGCTTCTTACCCCTCTTCCTAATAGTTACCCAAGAATCTCTTTTAGGAGTGACTATCTCTTTGTAACTCCTGTCAATATCCTCCTCAACCTCCCGAATTATCCGGAGTTCCTCTAATTCCAGCTCCAGCTCCAGCTCCAGCTCCTTAACACGATCCTCAAGGAGCTGCAAATGGGCACACTTCCTGCAGGTATAATCAGCAGGAACACTACTGGTGTCCCTCACCTCGTACATACCGCAGGAGGTGCAACGTACTGCCTGCACTGCCATCCCTGATACTTCAATTTCTAGGAGAGAAAAAAAAACTTCCCACACACTTATATTATTAGGTTAGAGGAGGGGGGAGGGTGGGATACTCTACCTGTGTAGAGTATCGGGTTTCCTCTCTGTACCAATTTATAGAGTCAGAGAGAAAAACTACAACTACCGGCAAGCCTCCTGATGACGACTTCCGGTTTCGTTAGTTTTAAAAAAAATGCAAAAAACTACCCCCGCTCGCTACTTTAACCAAAAAGAAAATGTTAAAAAATTACTTTAAACTCGAACTTTACACTCGCCCAAATCGCTGCCTCCAAGAACAATATCTTCCACCATGAACCTTATAGTTATGCCCCCTAATAGCAGCTACGTCCACCCAAGGAAATAGTTTCAACATCCACTGTATCTGTTCCCCTCATCATTTTATAAACCTCTATTAAATCATCTCTCATCCTCCTCTGTTCTAAAGAGAAAAGCCCCAGCTCCCTCAACCTTTACTCATAAGACCTACCCTCCAAACCAGGCAGCATCCTGATAAATCTCCCCTGCACTCTCTCCAATGCTTCCACATTCTTATAGTGAGGTGACCAGAACTGAACACAATATTCCACATGTGGTCGCGCCAACATCGATATAATTGCAGCATAACCCCACGGCTTTTAAACTCAAACCCCCTGTTATTAAATGCTAACTTTTGCCCGCTTGCCTTCTCATCCTCTCCTGGAGCTGCTGACACTCCCTCTCTCTCTACAAATGTCAATTCTCCCCTCTCCTTTGGTACAGATGAGGGCATGGGGTGGAGTCAGCGTCCTGTTGTTTGGGTTGGTGGGGGTGCCATTGGGGCCGTGTCATTGAGGGGGGGGATGGGTTTAGGCTGTATTGGGATCGAGGCTGTGTCTGGATGGTGGGGGGGGAGGCAGGGTGTGGATAAAGAGTGTATTGTGCTGGGGTAAGAGAGCATTATGCTATCTGTGATTATATTCCTGTTCTATGTTTTCAATCTGTTCCCTTTCTTCCTCCCCAGATTTTCTTCATGAATAATTATTTCTCGGTTGGACCGGATGCACTCATGGCTTTAAACTTCCATGAATGCCGGCAGCAAAGTCCTTTTCTGTTCTCCAATCGGATTATTAACAAGGTAAGTGTAAACCTTCAGTGGTGAGAGTTAGGACTTGTAACTGTTATGATTGTTACGAAGCTGACGTTGCTTCCCTCTCTGAGAACTAAAACCTGAGGCTCAGAGGAATTCCTCGCCTTGTAATCTGTTAGTGTGTGTGAGAAATAGTATGATCAACTCTTCAGCAACATTTTGTGGTTAAACCAATATAACTCCGAGACACACTTTGTAAAACCAACAAGAACATAGAACATTACAGCGCAGTACAGGCCCTTCGGCCCTCGATGTTGCACCGGCCAGTGGAACCTCGAACCTAAACTATTCCAATATCATCCATATGCCTATCCACCGAACATTTGAATGCCCCCAAAGTAGGCGAGTCCACAACTGCTGCAGGCAGGGCATTCCACGCCCTCACCACCCTCTGTGTAAAGAACCTGCCTCTGACATCCGTCCTATAACTACCACCTCTTAATTTAAAGTTATGTCCCCTCGTGTTGGTCATCACCATCCGAGGAAAAAGGCTCTCACTATCCACCCTATCCAGTCCTTTGATCATCTTACACGCCTCAATTAGGTCACCGCGTAACCTTCTTCTCTCTAATGAAAATAACCTCAGGTCCCTCAGCCTTTCCTCATAAGGCCTTCCCACCATACCAGGCAACATCCTGGTAAACCTCCTCTGCACCCTTTCCAATGCTTCCACATCTTTCTTATAATGCGGCGACCAGAACTGTACGCAATACTCCAAGTGCGGCCGCACCAGAGTTTTGTACAGTTGTAACATAACCTCACAGCTCCTAAATTCAATCCCTCTACCAATAAAAGCTAACACACCATACGCCTTCTTAACAACTTTATCAACCTGGGTGCCAACTTTCAAAGAGCTATGTACTTGTACCCCAAGATCCCTCTGCTCGACAACACTATTAAGGGTCCTTCCATTAGCCCTATATTTCATATGCCTGTTATTCCTACCAAAGTGAATCACCTCACACTTATCCGTATTGAATTCCATTTGCCACCTCACGGCCCAGCTCTGCAACCTATCTATGTCCCTCTGCAAACTGTAACATCCATCCTCGCTGTCTACAACTCCCCCCACTTTGGTATCGTCAGCAAATTTACTAATCCAACCCTCTACACCCTCATCTAGGTCATTTATAAAAATGACAAACAGCAGTGGCCCTAAAACAGATCCTTGAGGTACACCACTTGTAACTGCACTCCAGGTTGAATATTTCCCATCAACCACCACCCTCTGTCTTCTATCAGCTAGCCAATTCCTAATCCAAACTGCTAAATCACCTTCAATCCCATGCATCTGCACTTTCTGCAGTAGCCTACCATGGGGAACCTTATCAAACGCTTTGCTAAAATCCATATACACTACATCAACTGCCTTACCCTTATCTACCTCTTTGGTCACCTCCTCAAAAAACTCAATAAGGTTTGTGAGGCACGACCTACCCTTCACAAAACCGTGCTGACTATCCCTAATCAATTTATTCCTCTCTAGATGCTTATAAATCCTATCCCTTATAATTCTTTCCAAGACTTTGCCCACAACAGAAGTCAGGCTCACCGGTCTATAATTTCCAGGATGGTCCCTACTCCCCTTTTTGAAAAGAGGGACAACATTTGCCATCCTCCAGTCTTCCGGCACTATACTTGTAGCCAACGACAACATGAAGATCAAAGCCAAAGGCTCTGCAATCTCCTCTCTAGCCTCCCAGAGAATCCTAGGGTAAATCCCATCTGGTCCAGGGGACTCATCAATTTTCATACCCTCAAGATTCGCTAACACCTCTTCCTTATGAATCTCAATCCTGCCCAGTCTACAACCTGGTATAGCAATATTCTCCCCTACAACATTGTCTTTCTCCTGCGTAAATACTGACGAAAAATACTCAGTGTCTCTCCTGTCTCCTCAGGCTCCACGCACAACTTCCCACTGCTATCTCTGACTGGCCCTAATCTTGCCCTAACCAATCTTTTATTATTTATATACCTGTAAAAAGCTTTAGAACATAGAACATTACAGCACAGAACAGGCCCTTCGGCCTTCGATGTTGCGCCGACCAATATAAAAAGCAATGCCCCTCCAAACTAAACCATTCCCTTCTCTTCCATATACTTATCAATAAACCTCTTAAACGCCACCAAACTTGGCGCATCTACAACAGCTGCAGGCAGGGCATTCCACTCCCTAATCACTCTTTGAGTAAAGAACTACCTCTGATATCCGTCCTATAACTCATACCCCTTAATTTAAAGCTGTGTCCCCTCGTGCTAGCTGTCTCCATCCTAGGAAAAAGGCTATCACTGTCCACCCTATCTAAACCTCTAATCATCTTATATGCTTCAATAAGATCCCCTCTTAGCCGCCTCCTTTCTAACGAAAACAACCTCAAATCCTCAGCCTCTCTTCATAAGACCTGCCCTCCATACCAGGCAACATCCTGGTAAACCTCCTCTGTACCCTCTCCAAAGCCTCCACATCTTTCTTATAATGTGGGGACCAGAACTGCACACAATACTCCAAGTGCGGCCGCACTAGAGTTTTGTACAGTTGCAACATGACGTTGCGGCTCCGAAATTCAATCCCTCTACCAATAAAAGCCAAGACTCCATATGCCTTCCTAACAACCTTCTCGACCTGACTGCCTACTTTCAGGGATCTATGCACATACACACCAAGATCCCTCTGTTCATCTAGACTACTAAGAATCCTACCATTTGCCCTATACTCTACACATTTATTATTTCTGCCATAGTGCATTACCTCACACTTTTCCACATTAAACTCCATTTGCCACCTCTCGGCCCAGCTCTGCAACTTGTCCAAGTCCCTCTGCAACTTGTCCAAGTCCCTCTGCAAACTATAACACCCCTCTTCACTATCTACCACTCCACCGACTTTAGTGTCATCTGCAAATTTACTAATCCATCCTTCAATACCCTCATCCAGATCATTTATAAAAATTACAAACAGCAGGGGCCCCAAAACAGACCCCTGAGGTACACCACTTGTCACCGAACTCCACGATGAATATCTCCCATCAACCACCACCCTCTGTCTTCTATCTGCTAGCCAATTCCTAACCCAATTAGCTAAATCACCCTCTATCCCATACATCTGCATTTTCTGCAGATGTTTTCCATGGGCCACCTTATCAAACGCCTTACTAAAGTCCGTATATACCACATCAACCGCCTTACCCCCATCCACCTCTTTAGTCACTTTTTCAAAAAAAAAGGAATTTTTTTCAAAATTTCAAAATATTTTTTTTTCAAAAAAAAAGATTCTCTTTAATCCTATCTGCCAAAGTCTTCTCGTGTCCTCTTCTAGCTCTTCTCAACTCCCTCTTTAGCTCCTTCCTGGCTAATTTATAGCTCTCCAGTGCCCTAACTGAGTCTTCACGTCTCATCCTGAAGAGATTGGAGAGGCACTGAATAAATATTTCTCTTCGGTATTCACGCAGGGTGATGTAAATGTAGTTATAGAGAACACTGAGGTACAGGGTAGCAAACTGGAAAGTATTGAAGTAGATAGGGAGGATGTGCTAGATATTCTCGAGGGCTTGAAGTTGGATAAGTCCCCTGGGCCGGATGGGATTTACCCTAGGATTCTCTGGGAGGCAAGAGTGGAGATTGCAGAATCTCTGGCTCTGATCTTCAGGTCGTCATTGGTTACGGGTGTGGTTCCGGAGGACTGGAGGATAGCGAATGTGGTCCCATTGTTCAAGAAGGGGAAGAGAGACCTTCCAGGGAATTATAGGCCAGTGAATCTTACTTCTGTTGTGGGCAAAGTATTGGAGAGAATTATTAGGGATAGGATTTATAGTTATTTAGAGAGAAATGAATTGATTGGGGATAGTCAGCATGGTTTTGTGAAGGGTAGGTCGTGCCTTACTAACCTTATTGAGTTTTTTGAAAAAGTGACCAAAGAGGTGGATGGGGGTAAGGCAGTTGATGTGGTATATATGGACTTTAGTAAGGCGTTTGATAAGGTGGCCCATGGAAGACTTCTGCAGAAAATGCAGATGTATGGGATAGAGGGTGATTTAGCTAATTGGTTTAGGAATTGGCTAGCAGATAGAAGACAGAGGGTGGTGGTTGATGGGAGATATTCATCGTGGAGTTCGGTGACAAGTGGTGTACCTCAGGGGTCTGTTTTGGGGCCCCTGCTGTTTGTAATTTTTATAAATGATCTGGATGAGGGTATTGAAGGATGGATTAGTAAATTTGCAGATGACACTAAAGTCGGTGGAGTGGTAGATAGTGAAGAGGGGTGTTATAGTTTGCAGAGGGACTTGGACAAGTTGCAGAGCTGGGCCGAGAGGTGGCAAATGGAGTTTAATGTGGAAAAGTGTGAGGTAATGCACTATGGCAGAAATAATAAATGTGTAGAGTATAGGGCAAATGGTAGGATTCTTAGTAGTCTAGATGAACAGAGGGATCTTGGTGTGTATGTGCATAGATCCCTGAAAGTAGGCAGTCAGGTCGAGAAGGTTGTTAGGAAGGCATATGGAGTCTTGGCTTTTATTGGTAGAGGGATTGAATTTCGGAGCCGCAACGTCATGTTGCAACTGTACAAAACTCTAGTGCGGCCGCACTTGGAGTATTGTGTGCAGTTCTGGTCCCCGCATTATAAGAAAGATGTGGAGGCATTGGAGAGGGTACAGAGGAGGTTTACCAGGATGTTGCCTGGTATGGAGGGCAGGTCTTATGAGAGAGGCTGAGGGATTTGAGGTTGTTTTCGTTAGAAAGGAGGCGGCTAAGAGGGGACCTAATCGAAACATATAAGATGATTAGAGGTTTAGATAGGGTGGACAGTGATAGCCTTTTTCCTAGGATGGAGAAAGCTAGCACGAGGGGACACAGCTTTAAATTAAGGGGTATGAGTTATAGGACGGATATCAGAGGTAGGTTCTTTACTCAAAGGGTGATTAGGGAGTGGAATGCCCTGCCTGCAGCTGTTGTAGATGCGCCAAGTTTGGTGGCGTTTAAGAGGTTAGTTGATAAGTATATGGAAGAGAAGGGAATGGTTTAGTTTGGAGGGGCATTGCTTTTTATATTGGTCGGCACAACATCGAAGGCCGAAGGGCCTGTTCTGTGCTGTAATGTTCTATGTTCTATCATTATATAAGCCTCCTTCTTCCTCTTCACCAGAGATTCAACTTCCCTAGTACACCATGGTTCCCTAACTCGACCACTTCCTCCCTGCCTGGCAGGTACATATTCATTAAGGACATGCAAAAGCTGTTCCTTAAATATGCTCCACATTTCAGATGTCCCCAGCCCCTGCAATATCCTGCTCCACCCTATGCATCCTAAATCTCTCCTAATAGCCTCATAATTACCTTTCCCCCAGCTATAACTACTGTTATTAACTACTGTTAATAAAGTAGTACTTTATTAATCTAACCAGCAGTGAACAGGTTAACGCAACTATTAACACCCACAATAAATCACCATTCTAATGGAAAACTGTTTAGATAAACACAATTTCAATTTATTCATAATAAAAAAAAGAATTTTGTGGTCACTCTCCAAATTACAATCTGGTTTTATCTTCCAGATTCTTCTATGCCTTTGCTGGTTTTTACTGTCAGGAATCTATGGCTTTTTTTGATACCCTTTTCTATTCTGATGAGGCTATGAGCTAAAAGCTACGTGCTCTGGCAGAGACAGTTGCTCTGTCTCTCTCAAGATAAGAGTTGGCTGATGAAGTAACCAACATTCCCACAATAGGGAAAATGCTGGAAAATCTCAGCAGGTCTGGCAGCATCTGTAAGGAGAGAAAAGAGCTGATGTTTCCAGTCCGGATGACCCGTTGTCTATTGCTTTCATCCCCATGGTACGATTGGTTTTCATATTACTAATACGTCAAATTTAAATCTGATAGGCTGCTGTTATTCAAATCCTAGCTTAAATTGATTGGTTAAGACTCAGAAACAGCCTGTTATCTTGGCAACATTGAACACTACAGCACAAACATGCCCTTTGGCCCACAAGTTATGCCGATCATATCAGTACCTACCAGGCCATTGAACTATCTGTAATTCCCAATCCCACTAAATCCCATGTACTCATCCAGAAGTCTCTTAAAAGATCCCAACAAGTTCGCCTCTACCACCACTGACGGCAGCCGATTCCATTCACTCATCACCCTCTGAGTGATAAACTTACCTACTGCTACCTACTACTGCCTGGCCTTGCAATACAATGTTGTAAACATCAACTTCACAGTCCGAGCCTCTTTGTTGCTGCTAAGTCTCATGTTAAGTGTGTTGATGCTTTCCCAAAACGGGCAGTGTTCCACACTTCTGCACCTGTACAGTGTAGAGGGAACTTTACTCTGTATCTAAGCCCGGGCTATATCTGTCCTGGGAGGTTTGATCAGGACAGTGTAGAGGGAGCTTTACTCTGTCCTGGGAACAGATGTCTAACAGCAGGGTATTGGGAAAGGGGCAGTGTGTGCTGCCAGCTGTCTGATTTGATCACTGTCTTTAGGCAGCGGTGTGGGGATGGAACGTGAGACTTTGAACTCTTCACTTCTCAGAAGGCTGGTGGATATATTTTCCAGCACTGGACTTAATCCTGGGATTCTCATGTTGCTTTTCTTTGTTTAAAAGGCAGTTTATTTCTTCTATGGGACCAGAGACTGTTTAGTTCAAGCCTGCAAGGACCTGGATCAGAAGATTGAGGTAAGTCCCTCGTTGGATAGCACGTTGGTACTGCACTGCTGCCTCAGTGCCAGGGACCTGGGTTTGATTCCTGGCTTGGGTCACTGACTGTGCGGAATCTGCATGTTCTCCCCATGTCTGCACGTGTTTCCTCTGGGTGCTCTGGTTTCCCCCCACAATCCCAAGATGTCTAGATTGGGTAGATTGACCATGCTTAATTGGCCCTAAGTGTCCCAGGTTGTGGGGGATATGGCTGAAGTTGGCCTAGGTAGGGTGCTCTGTGAGTTGATGCAGACTTGATGGGCTGAATGGCCTCCTCCTGTACTGCAGGGAGTGTATGGATTTTACTGTTTGGCTGGGTCTCTGGGTCCTCATTGCAAAGCTGCCATTAATCACGAGGATGGGTTTGTATGAGGTTCAGTGATGTTGTGGGATTTGGTGTTGACAGGGGTGCGAGGGCATTAAACCAAGGCCTTGCTTGCCTTGGGTGAATGTGAACGATTCCTCAGCATTTCCAGCTGTTTCCTTGAATGACCCAGATCAAACAGCAAGCTGTTTGTGGTATCTTGCTGTGTACACACTGGCTGCTGTGCTTCCTACAGTAGTTTTCCTCAAATAAATACTTCATTGATTGGATTGAATTTTTGACAGTTTAAATGGATTTGTAAAAATGTGAACAGATGTTTTTATTGTCAGGATGAGGGACAGTGTTGCTGATTTTTTGCTCATTCACTTTCCGCAATCCCACTGGCCTGAGGAAGTTGCCCTTTGCCTCAGTGTATGCTTCACATTGCTTCCTGCTGTCATTCTTCATCTTTCATTCTTTGCTCTTCCCCTTCACAGTTGGAGCTGGATGGAGAAAGAATCTCCTTACCAAAGCTGGAGGGGATTATCGTTCTCAACATTGCTTACTGGGGAGGAGGCTGCCGGCTGTGGGAAGGCACAGGGGACAAACCTTACCCCCCTGCCAGGTAAGATCCACACTAACTCGCTGAGGCACGTATTACAAGCAGGAGATTGATATAAATCTATCCGTCACAGACCGAGGGTCCCGTTGGGGCATGGAAGAAAGAGGGTCCCTTTTAAATTGTACCCCAAGTGTATATGTAACGATTGTGAGAGTGTTATACCTTCAGGGGAGGGAGCGAGAGAGAGTCAGCACCTCCGGGGGTGGGGGGAGAGAGGAGAGAGAGCCAGCACTTTCAGCGGGGGGGCGGGAAAAGAGAGAGAGTCAGCACCTTTAGGGAAGAGGGAGGTTCTTTTATCCTGAGTCTGTTCTGACTGTGGGCGGTGGAGGATGTTGATTGTCTTTGTTTGAACAAAGATGCGAGTTATTGGTTATTCGATAAACAGCTGGATGGAAAGAGCAAATCTGGACATTGAATTTGTAGTTTTAATATCACTGATAGAAACTGCTACAAATCGTGCAGTATTGCAGTGTGTGTAACAGGAAGGGGAAAGAGGTCAGAGAAGTTCAGTTTATTTATTAGTGTCACAAGCAGGTTTACATTAACACTGAAGTGAAGTTACTGTGAAAATCCCCTAGTTGTCACACCCTGTTGCCTGTTTGGGTACACTGAGGGAGAATTTAACATTGCATCTAACCAGCATGTCCTTCAGACTGGGAGGAAACCGGAGCACTCGGAGGAAACCCACACAGACACGGGGAGAAGATGCAAACTCCACACAGATAGCAACCCAAACCGGGAATTGAACCCAGGTCCCTGGAGCTGTGAGGCAGCAGTGCCAACCACTGTGTCACCCTGATGCACAATAAATGGGTTGAGGCAGTGTGTTTACAGATCACAGTTGTGATCTCAGCAGCCTTTGCACTAAAGTCTTCCTGACCCGTCAGAGAGAAATGAGAGAGTGACCTCTCAACCAAACGGGTCTGTCAAAATAGAACATAGAACATTACAGCACAGAACAGGCCCTTCGGCCTTCGATGTTGTGCCGACCAAAAATGAGAAAATGATGCTTCTTCAAGACTAATCCAACCCCACCTCCCACAACCCCGTTCCCAGCTGACGATAACACAGGCAAAGAGGCAAACACATAGATGCTGGAATCTGAAATACTGGATCAGGGATGAAGGGGATTGGAATGTGTAAACTGTACCAGTGCTGGAAGTGAATCAGCATTTTAACTGGCCATAGGTAAGAGGTAAATATACCCAGAGCTTAATCCAATAGCATCAGTGAACAGTGGGTGAGAATGTTGGGTCTAGTGCAATAATATAATGAGTTTAAGATCTAATTCAAAGCAGGAAACACACGTGTAAGAGCGCACACAAATTCTAGTTGAGGCATTTTTGTAAAGTTGAAAATTGAACTAACAGAGGAAGTGGACAAAGACTGATCAACAATTTTAAAAGGTTGTAAAATTGCAGAATAAACACTTTCTATAAAAGAAACAACTTGAAATTTCAATTATGGGAAAATCAATTAAAATCAGCAGCTGTAGCAAGAGGAACAATACAGATATTAAAAGAAAGTAAATACTATTTACTAAATAAGTAAATACTATTTATAGACAGCAAGAAGGAAGCATGAAGAGAGAATCGTTGTTAATTAATATTCTCTAGTACAAAGAGTTGGAATTTGACGATGAGGGAAGTGAGTTAGCACCAAATTGGTGGTAATAATCCTAATAATTGATTTGGAAGCTGGTTAACAGTGTGGGCTGTGGCAGAGTTTAGCTGTGACTGGTACTACACCCTTCATCTCTGTACAGCCTGACTTTCATTGAAGTTTTTTTCAGTTGTAAATTGTTGGTTTAATGACAACAGAAATGAATTCCTTCACCCCCTCAAAGCCTAGCAACCAGCTCCTGTTAACCCTGTCAATTCTGCTCATGCATTTCCCCTGGTTTCCCATTTATGACTGGGCGAGGTGGGGAGAGAAGTGGGCTGTAATGGGGGTTGGGGATAGGGGGTGTTCCTGTCTATGGGACACTCCTGCACTGTGGGTCACATGACTGGGGTTTTGTTTCCTGAATCTTTCCGGCTGAGAACGTAAATGTTTTACTTCACGGTCTGTGCAGACTCCCCGTTGAAATACTGCACTGCATATACGCAACTCGCTCCCAGTGGAACACTGCACTGCATATACGCAACTCACTCCCAGTGAAACACTGCACTGCATATACGCAACTCGCTCCCGGTGAAACACTGCACTGCATATACGCAACTCGCTCCCGGTGAAACACTGCACTGCGTATACGCAATTCGCTCCTGGTGAAACACTGCACTGCGTATACGCAACTTGCTCCTGGTGAAACACTGCACTGCGTATACGCAACTCGCTCCTGGTGAAACACTGCACTGCGTATACGCAGCTTGCTCTCGGTCTGTGCAGACTTCTCGGTGAAACATTGCACTGCGTATGCGCAGTTCGCTCCCGGTGAAACATTGCACTGTGTGTACGCAACTCGCTCCTGGTCTGTGCAGACTCCCCAGTGAAACACTGTACTGAGTATCTGAGCAGACACTGACAAAATGCTTCCCGGTTTGTACAGACACTCAGATTAAGCATTGTCCTGTGTAATAGAGGCAGAGGTGTGTTTGGGAGTGTGGACAGTGATGTGTAATGGATAGTGATGGAAATACTCGGCTGGTCAGGCAAGAAGTGTGGAGAGAGAAACAGTTAATGTTTCAGATTCTGAATCAGCAAGATTCAGATCTTTCATCAGAACCGACCTGTCCTTATACCTTGATTTTGATCAAATAGTTTATAATTGAACGATAAGGTCTGGGGTATTTGGAGAAACAGGCTGGTTGCTGGTTTTGGGGGTTTAGCTGATTGGGACAGTGTCAGTGACAGCATTAGAAAAATGACATTGCGATTTCCGAACCAAAGCATTGACATTCATTTATGGAGACAGTTTACAATTCTTCAAACTCTGAAATGTCGATGTTCATGAGGATGTTGCCTTGATTCTGTAGATTTTTGAGTTTTCAGTGTTCTGCGTCAGTTTACTCTCAGAAGCATAAAGTGAATGTTTTACATTGCAGCCACAGCGATGGTCTGCTGGAGGTGGTTGGTGTTTATGGCTCATTCCATTGTGCTCAAATCCATGTGAAACTGGCTAATCCGGTACGTCTGGGCCAGGCACACACAGTCAGAGTAAGTACCTGCCCTCACAGTGGAGCGAAATAACCTGAGAATTGACTCCAAACCAGGAATCGTAGGGTATGGGGACAGATTGGGGGAGTTGTGGGGAGGATGTCCCGCCATTGTGGCGATTTGGGGTATGGGGAGAGATGGAGGATGGGGGTTTCACTATCTGGGTGATTCAGGATGCAGGGAGAGGTTGGGAGGGCCAGGGTCTCACTGTTTCAGCGATTTGTGTGTCTTTGGGTGTTTGTGATGTTTTGCTTGGCACAAATTTCTGAGGGGATTGAAGTGGAGGTGGGGCCGGGGGATTGGAGTTGGGGCAGGTTTTTGGGGGTTGGGTTTTGGGTGTCCCCCTCTATTCTTCTGCAGTTGATTCCATTTTCCTTCTTTCCTGCAGATTATCCTGAAGAATGCTGCGATGCCGATGCAGGTGGATGGAGAGCCTTGGATTCAGGGTCCCTGTGCTGTTGTGATCACACAAAAAACCCAAGCACTGATGATATCTGCACCCAGCGAGCAGCTGGAGGAGGATGTCCCACCAGTGACTGAGCCAGAGGAGGATAGAGAGGGAAGTTAAGGATGGTGTGGTTGGGGTGTAAATCCTGCTTTGCTGGTAAGGTTTCTGTTGGAACTGAAGAAGGTGAACTTCCCCAGAATGAGTTGCCCTTCATTCCTTCAGAGCTGGATCCTGATTCCTGTGTGTCAGACATTGGAGATTGGGATGGGGAGGATGCTGGAATCATCACAGAGTCATTTGCTCAGTGTTTTCAGTAACTGATTCAATACTCCCCCAGTCCCAATGCGTTTCACTGATAGGATACTCCCTGTAATTTTTGAGAAGAGGGACCAATAGGCTAAGAGTCACAGACAGACTGCCTCGTTCATGGGCCACTTTCTAGAATCTGTGCTCTTGGTTTGCCCATGCAGAAGATGTGACATCACCATTCCAGCTCTAACAATCCAAATTCTGAAGCTCTCCCCCACTCCTGATGAACATCTGATTCAAATATGAACCCCAACTCACCCGAGTAACCAGGCACTGGCAGTACGACAAGGTGACACAGAAAACCGGATCTGGACACTCAATAGGAATGAGAAATCAGTTTAGGTTGGGGCTGTGGCATCTTGTTGGAGCAGTATAGAGGGAGCTTTACTCTATCTAACTCCGTGCTGTGTTGTACTGTCCTGGGAGTGTTTGATAGGGATGATGTCAACAGAGCTTTACTCTGTATCTGTTCTGTCCTATTTTTATTGGGCACTGGTGCTGTCAATATGAGGTATATTATCTCAGAGTACAGTATTTACCCAAAGCAGAGTGCAGTTCCCTTTCCGCCTCCCAGGCTCCTCCTGCACCTTGGAGGAAAATCAGGATTTTTCTCTGGGGAGCTGTGCAATTGGCTGCTCTGATGTTCACATTCCCCGACTCTCATTCTGATTTTGAAGTCTTAGTTTGGACTTTTTTGTTGGTGTGTTTTTTTGTTTATTTCTGGTCTTGCTGTATTTGCACTGCGGAAGTTTTACTGTGGCTGTTATTATTGGAATCTGTGTTGCACTGCTAATTGCTGGGGGCCTCAGAGTTGCAGGTCAACACTGACTGGCTGAAGAAGGGGTACCAAGGACAACAATTTACATGAATATAGCACCTTGAATGTAATACAAGATCTCAAGCTGCTTTACAGGAGCGTTTAGTATCTGACCCACATGAGGAGATGAACAGGAGCTTGTCAGAAACGCTGTGACTCTGGGTAGAATCTGTGCAGGAGCTTTCATAGAAAAGCTGAAGTGTCTACCCCCAGAAGGGAGACAGATTGGGATTCTATCCCATGCTTAATTATCTCCAGTCCCTGATCCACTGAGCTTCCCTCAGAATCAGGGAGACTGGTGTTGCTCCCTATCCAAATCCTGTCTCACTCCGAGTGGGGGAATTGTGTTTACACATGTCACACTGTTAACTTCCCTGCTCCTGGGAAATCTGACACTGAGTTTTCTCATTGTGTGTGGTCTAATTTAACGTTGCTTATTTGTGGTCAAACTTTGTGACATAATAATGTGAAATAAATTTAGGGAAAGTCTCTGGAGTGTTTTATGTGTCATGGATAAATAAATTGCTTACTGTGTATGAGAAATGTCACAAACACAGGCACAGCGTATCAGCCATGCTGGAATAGCAGAATAGACTCGATGGGCTGAAAAGGGTGAGGTTAGATTTTTACAGTAACTTCATTAATGTAAGCTGACTTGTGATACTCACTCCCTACTCTCTTTGAAATTTGTATGAGGAACAGAGATTTCCATTGCGTGCTTTTGAACAATCTGAAACATTTGTCAATGTTATTAATCATTGACTGTTATGATGTAAAGCCCATTGTACCTGTACTCGTTCTTTATGCCCTTGCCTTTTCCCTGTACATTGTTTCTTTCAAATAATCCTCTAATGCCCACTTGAATAACTAGGTAACAGATCTCCTCCCTGCACTGCTAAGCAGAGCTGTCTCAAGTCCATTTCACAATCTGCATTAACTGATGTGTGGAAATTTGAGAATGTTACATTCATTTCCTCATCTATTACAGTCAACATGAGCACAAATGTGAGATAATGCAAGGTCAAATACAGACAGGAAATATACAGTAAATAATAAAGACCTTGAGTATTGATAGGCAAAGGTACACAGCTCATTGAAAGTGGCACTGCAGGTGGAGAAGGTAATCAAGAAGGCTTGCCGCCTTGGATGCTTGCCTTTATCAGCCAGGACACTGAGTTTAAAAATTGGCAAATCATGATGCAGCTTTATAGAACCTTAGTTAGGCTGTACTTGGAATATAGTGTTCAATTCTGGTGCCACGCTACCAGAAGGATATTGAGACTTTGGAGAGGGTACAGAAAAGATTTACCAGGATGTCACAGGTGTGAGATGAGGTTGGAGAAACTTGGCAGGGGGACAAACCAAGTGAGCACAAACCATCTACTCCCACCCTGCTTCCCATGCCCTGTGGGATATAAAGAAACAACATAATTTACATTGAAAGAGGATTGAGATTTAATAAGTTTTCTACAACGTAAATGTCACTTGATTAACTGATTGATCAGACCCAGCATCTTCAGCAGTGACCTATTATGGATAAAATTAGAAAAACCCATATATTGCTCCTTTTCCATGAACATAACACAGCAACATCAATAAGCCCATCTCTATCTGTACCCCAGCAGCAAATATCCTCGGATGGTGTAACCTCCCAATATTAAACCTGGTTCCAGTCTCTCAATCACAGCTGCTCCTGTTGTAAGTGGATCAGGTCTTGAGACTGTTCAAGAAGCAGAGGAAATGAGGCTACAGCTTTCTTTCTACTCTAAACTGTCTCTCTGTTGCACTTAGGAATGAGTTCTACCAGGATCCCTGAGGCTGATATCCCACAATTAACCTTTTGGAAAATGTCTTAATCATTGATATTACTATCAGTGACTGCATGTCCCAAGTTACATCAGTGCCTACACCTCAAAGTACCACAAATTGCTTTAGGACATCCTGAAAGTGCAACAGTTATTTTGAAATATTGAAGAGTAATTTCTGCAACATTTTTTTCTATCTCCCATTTTGCCCACCCTTTTCCACGTACAAAAAGTAAACAATTTTCTATAAGATCTGAAAAGTTGCAATTGGAACAAAAAAGCAAAATAAGATTAATTATTATATTTTTAAAAGATTACAAGTTCAGAATTGAGCACCCATGTTATTGACAGTAATCTGATGAAGGTGCTGGTGTGACTGTGGGTACAGTTGTTCTTGGGCAGTCAGGGTGGTCAACACCACCAGCAAGCAGAGCATTCAGAGCACTGACAGCCTCATCAATGGTCCCTTGAACCAATTTGGAGGAAAACTCCAACATACCTAACGTTAAACATAGGCAGTTTAACTCGTAGCAACTGTCATAACTGGCATCAGGCACTATAGTTACAAATAAACTGCAGAAAAAGGCCATTTAGCACAACCAATCCATGTTGGTGTTTACGCCACATGTAAGCCTCTTGCATTTTTTGCTAAATTTACTATCATAATCTTCAACTCCCTTCTTCTTCATTCTCAACCTAGTCTAAATATTTCAAAACCAATCCCCATGGTAGCAAGTCTCCCCACTAAAATTTCTCCTAAATTCCCCATTGGATTTCTTGGTGACTGTCTCTATGGTGACTTGGTCTCTAGTTCTGCTTTTCCCCACAGGTGAAAACATGCTCCCTATGTCCACTTTATCCAAGCCTCCATCATTTTAAATCTGTCAATTCAGTCACCCCCAAACCCCTCCCCTCACACCCCCCCCCACCCAATCGTCTAGTCAGCTCTTTCCCAATGAGCTCCATTTTGTGTAATTACTGTGTAAATCTTCCCACAGCCACAACGTGCTTTGTTATAATATTGCAATCAGAATGTAAAGGGAGGGGTGATCAGACAAAGCTCTGCTTGAAGCAAAACATAGCTCTGCTACTTTTCTATTCGAAATCCATAACAAGTGTTTGATCTGCATTTATGTTAACCTGGTTGCTGCTGTGATGCAGAATGTGGAACTCAAGATTTCTTTGTTCCTTTGGGTCTGTTTTCCTTTAAAAATAGAAATCTAAATAGGGCAAAGTTCTCTTTGTTAAATTCTGCATTACTATCCTCTGGTCCCATGCATTGTTCTAACCAGCACTGAGAACTGGCCTATCATGATGTGGAGATGCTGGGGTTGGACTGGGTTAAACACAATAAGAAGTCTGACAACACCAGGTTAGAGTCTAACCAATTTATTTGATAGTAAACTCACAAGCATTTGAGGTTTTCCCCTTCGTCAAGTGAATCACAGACGAAGATTGGGCAACAAGGGGCACACACACAGTGGGTCGTGCAAGGGCTGCTCTTGGATGTTGCTTCGAGAGTTACCTAATGCTTCACATTGCTAGTGTACACTTAAACTGGACCATGTGACAGGCAACATGACAGCTGAAGCTATCACTGTGTAAATACAATTTGGGCCTGTGCCTGCAGGAATTTGCATATTCGCAGAGCCTCTGGCTCTGATCTTCAGGTTGTCATTGGTTACAGGTGTAGTGCTGGAAGACTGGAGGATAGCGAATGTGGTCCCATTGTTCAAGAAGGGGAATAGAGACTTTCTAGGGAATTATAGGCCGGTGAGTCTTACTTCTGTTGTGGGCAAAGTATTGGAGCGAATTACTAGGGATAGGATTTATAGTTATTTAGAGAGAAATGAATTGATTGGGGATAGTCAGCATGGTTTTGTGAAGGGTAGGTCGTGCCTTAGTAACCTTATTGAGTTTTTTGAAAAAGTGACCAAAGAGGTGGATGGGGGTAAGGCAGTTGATGTGGTATATATGGACTTTAGTAAGGCGTTTGATAAGGTGGCCCATGGAAGACTTCTGCAGAAAATGCAGATGTATGGGATAGAGGGTGATTTAGCCAATTGGATTAGGAATTGGCTAGCAGATAGAAGACAGAGGGTGGTGGTTGATGGGAGATATTCATCGTGGAGTTCGGTTACAAGTGGTGTACCTCAGGGATCTGTTTGGAGGGTCATTGCTTTTTTTCATAATTGGTTGGTGCAACATCGAAGGCCGAAGGGCCTGTTCTGCGCTGTAATGTTCTCTTCTCCCCGTGATTGCGCAGGTGTTCTCCAGGTGCTCTAGTTTCTTCCCACACCCCAAAAACATGCTTTTAGGTTGATTGGTGTAATAAAATTGTCCCTAAATTAGTCTTCCCTCTATCTTCCCCAATAGGGGTAGATAAAGGTTATAGGTAGAGGAGGGCACTCAATGTCAAAATGCTGACACAGGATTGTTGGGCCAAAGGACCTGTTTCCTCTGCTGTATTGTTCTTTGAATGGAGAGTACTGGTCTTAGACAGAGCATTTAACAACGCAGACAGTTTACAGATTACTGATTAGAATGCGAATCTTTATACCTAACCTGGTATTCAAGTCTTAAAGTGGCTAACAATGTGGGTGGAAGGAGCACTGAGCACAGGTTAGAGATGTGTATTGTCTCCAGACAGCACTGAGGTTTTGAAAGTCATGGGGGTTACAGATAGTGCAACATGAACCCAAGATCCCAGTTGAGACCATCCTCATGTGTGCAGAATTTCAACATACAATCCTCTTTAACCTGTGCTCAGTGCTCCTTCCACTCACATTGTTAGCCACTTTAAGACTTGAGTAGCAAGTTAGGTGTAAAGATTTGCATTCTAATCACTAATCTGTAAACTGTCGTACTGTTACATGCTGAGGCCAGAACTCTCCTTTCACTTGACAAAGAGGGAAACCTCGAAAACCTGTGAGTTTACTATCAAATAAATCAGTTGGACTTAAACCTGGTGTTGTCAGACTTCTAACTGGCCTATCCCCAGACATAGTAACTAACACTGAACAGCTTAGCAGAATAACCAAGCACCAGCTAACTGGTGCTAGTCAGATGCATTAATAGCTGCAGCATGGAGAATCAGCACAGAGAAATGCTGGCTGTTGTATTGACAGGCAGTCTGGATAGTGGGTAAATTGCAAGCTGAGGGAAAAGGAGAACCTTGAGGACTGAAACTGGTTTGCAATCGAGTGACCAGCTTCAAGCATTCAACCTTAAAACTGAATTTAACAAAAATCTGAACAGCTCCTTAAATTAGAGGTCATTGAGAAGAAGCAATTTCTTCAATACCACAATTTTTAAGATTAATTCTGTTCTCCTTTGAGCTTTTAGTTACTGCTTTTGGTCATTTGAGAGGAAGGGAGTTACTCCTGGGTTCCAGTCCACTGATTTTTTTAAACAAGGCTCCACTCAGCACACTCACCCCACACTCTTCACCAGCTAGACTTTAAACTGTCCTAACAACCTCAACACCTGGACATTGTCCAGATCTTGCTTCATTTGGACATGGACCTGTTTCAGTATCTGAAGAGTCATAAATGGAACATCCCCACTTCTGAATATATGATGAAAGGAAAGTGACTGGATGAAGCAGCACCGAGGACCTCCTGCAGAGGAACAGTCACCCAGTGGAGAGACGGCAGGGGCCTTTTCCCTAACCCAGAACAGAACAGCATCTGCAGGGAGAAGGCGGCAGAATCAATGTTTCAAATCCTATTAAAAGATAATTCATACTTATCTCCACAAATGCTGCCAGAACATTAAGCTTGAAATTTACTGGAAGATTTCCCGGAATGTTATTAAAGCTGAATCCAGAACTTGACTGGGTAAAACGCATCTAGATTACTGGACCAGAGTTAGTTTGGCATCTTTGGAACTCAGCCAGAAAGCTGGGAACACTCTGCTCTGAAATTCTGTTTTGTAGCTAATTAGTAGCATTGGGACATTAGAAATCGAATAAAAGGACACATATCCTGCAGCAAAGTCCAGGAAAACCCCCACCACCTTGGGCAGTTGCACATTCAGAACCAGCTCCCGGTCTTCGTGCCAGGCTGAAAGCTTCCTGCCAAAACCCTCCACACACCAGCTGAGCGTATTCCTGCCAAGACGGCTCCGAGATCCCCTCCTATCCACTCCAACACAGGCAATCCCAACTGCCCAAAAACTGCCACCATCATTGCTCACTTCCCAATAATGGCGACCATTAGTAAAACTCTGCAGGGCCAGCACTTGGGAACAGTTGAAAAATCTCTCGGGTTGGTCAGGGTAGGACTGTGGCTGCTCTGCCAAACTCAGGACAGTGAAGCGATCATTGATAAGCAGCTTCTTGTGGGCTGTCCGATGGTCATAAGTAATCCTGGAGTTATCTGCACAACACAAAAAATTGTTACTCAATAGCAGAGGCACAAAACGTCTGCAGCAGCGCGTGTCCCAGCACCCACAGGGCACGCCGCGCGTATCCACCACACTGACATCACTAACACTTCACATTCTGGTCAACAGCAAGGCTGTTAATGAAGTGACTGAAGTAGGCTGGGCCAAGGGCTGGGGAGGAAGAGAGAAGGTGATGTTCCTCATTATACTCACACTGCATTAACTCAGCTCGACTCAGCACGAGGGACTGGGCAGACGGAGGCATTCCTATGAGACAAACAAATTAAACTCATTACAACTCTGGGAAGTGGATTGGTTGATATGTTCTTCAAACTTTAAAACCACGCAATTAGACTTTAATTCACTCGATAAAAGCAAATTACTGCATATTCTAGAATCTGAAACTAAAAGAGGAAATGCTGGAAAATCTCAGATGATCTTTCTCAATGGACAAAGGATCAACTGGACTCAAAACATCAATTCTTTTCTCTCCTCACAGATACTGCCAGACCTGCTGAGATTTTCGAGCATTTTCTCTTTTGGATGTTAACTCGTTTGTTGTTAGTGCTTTTCCCAAACACCCCAATCAGCTCCCAGGCAGTGAGTAAGCTGTCAATAATCACAGCAATGTTTGGAATCGTGAGCTAAATGGCCAATTGATCCACTCTTGGGAGCAGAGCACCACTGGGGGAGGGGGTGGGCACAAATGCGGAGGTAGCTGCACACCGCTGGGGGGGCAGGGGGCAAGCGCAGAGGGAGCGGCACACTGCCAGGGTGTGGGCGAGCACTAAGAAAGCAGTGCACTGCCAGAGGTACTGTACTCCTAGTGCCTGGACCAGTATTTATCTCTAACAATGTCACAAAAATAGAGTGACCTCATTAAGACATGACGAAGGCGACACAGTAGCACCGTGTTTAGCACTGCTGCTTCACAGCTCCTGGGACTTGGGGTTCGAGTCCTGACTCGGGTCACTGCTGCATGGAGTTTGCACATCCTTCTCGTGCCTGTGTGAGTTTCCTCCCACAGCCCAAAGATATACAGGTTAGGTTGATTGGCCACGCTAAAAACTTGCCCCTTAGTGTCCTGAGATGTGTAGATTACAGGGATTATTGGGTGAGTACTGGGTTAGGGCCTGGCGGGGATGGTGGTCAGAACAGAGCCAATGGGCCGAATGGCCTCTTTCTGCACTGTATTCTGTGATTCCATAACATCACTGACTGAAGCCTAGTTAAATTCCACATTGACATTTTAAAAATGCTTTACATTCCGGCAGCAGATGAAAGAAGTGGTAAACAAATGCAGTTTTCTTCATTCAGAGAGCTGCCCTGACAGAACTTGCACTTTAACCTCACAGGAACATGCAAACCAAACCCATTAAACGATCGGGCTGTAGCCTGCCTCCCCCGGCACCGGGCCCCTGACAGCGCGGCGCTCCCCCGGCACCGGGCCCCTGACAGCGCGGCGCTCCCCCGGCACCGGGC
The DNA here is from genome assembly GCA_024679065.1 of Sphyrna mokarran. Taxonomy (NCBI): domain Eukaryota; kingdom Metazoa; phylum Chordata; class Chondrichthyes; order Carcharhiniformes; family Carcharhinidae; genus Sphyrna; species Sphyrna mokarran. The sequence continues at coordinate 1,308,688 of JAGIQG010000021.1, read as the reverse complement.
CCCTGACAGCGCGGCGCTCCCCCGGCACCGGGCCCCTGACAGCGCGGCGCTCCCCCGGCACCGGGCCCCTGACAGCGCGGCGCTCCCCCGGCACCGGGCCCCTGACAGCGCGGCGCTCCCCGGCACCGGGCCCCTGCAGCGCGGCGCTCCCCCGGCACCGGGCCCGCAGCGCGGCGCTCCCCGGCACCGGGCCCCTGACAGCGCGGCGCTCCCCCGGCACCGGGCCCTGACAGCGCGGCGCTCCCCCGGCACCGGGCCCCTGACAGCGCGGCGCTCCCCCGGCACCGGGCCCTGACAGCGCGGCGCTCCCCGGCACCGGGCCCCTGACAGCGCGGCGCTCCCCCGGCACCGGGCCCTGACAGCGCGGCGCTCCCCCGGCACCGGGCCCCGCAGGCGGCGCTCCCCCGGCACCGGGCCCCGACAGCGCGGCGCTCCCCCGGCACCGGGCCCCTGACAGCGCGGCGCTCCCCGGCACCGGGCCCCTGACAGCGCGCGCTCCCCGGCACCGGGCCCCTGACAGCGCGGCGCTCCCCCGGCACCGGGCCCCTGACAGCGCGCGCTCCCCGGCACGGGCCCCAGCGCGGCGCTCCCCCGGCACCGGGCCCCTGACAGCGCGGCGCCCCCCGGCACCGGGCCCCTGACAGCGCGGCGCTCCCCCGGCACCGGGCCCCTGACAGCGCGGCGCTCCCCCGGCACGGGCCCTGACAGCGCGGCGCTCCCCCGGCACCGGCCCTGACAGCGCGGCGCTCCCCCGGCACCGGGCCCCTGCAGCGCGGCGCTCCCCGGCACCGGGCCCCTGACAGCGCGGCGCTCCCCCGGCACCGGGCCCCTGACCGCGCGGCGCTCCCCCGGCACCGGGCCCCTGACAGCGCGGCGCTCCCCCGGCACCGGGCCCCTGACAGCGCGGCGCTCCCCCGGCACCGGGCCCCTGACAGCGCGGCGCTCCCCCGGCACCGGGCCCCTGACAGCGCGGCGCTCCCCCGGCACCGGGCCCCTGACAGCGCGGCGCTCCCCCGGCACCGGGCCCCTGACAGCGCGGCGCTCCCCCGGCACCGGGCCCCTGACAGCGCGGCGCTCCCCCGGCACCGGGCCCCTGACAGCGCGGCGCTCCCCCGGCACCGGGCCCCTGACAGCGCGGCGCTCCCCCGGCACCGGGCCCCTGACAGCGCGGCGCTCCCCCGGCACCGGGCCCCTGACAGCGCGGCGCTCCCCCGGCACCGGGCCCCTGACAGCGCGGCGCTCCCCCGGCACCGGGCCCCTGACAGCGCGGCGCTCCCCCGGCACTGACTTACGAATCTGGTAGAATTTTTGAGGAGGTGACAAAAACAGTTGACGAAGGGCGAGCTGTTGATGTCGTCTATGTGGATTTCAGTGAGGCGTTTGACAAAGTTTCTCATGGTAGGTTGGTGGACAAGGTTAAGACTCATGGGATACAAGGACAGGTAGCTAGATGGATGGAGAACTGGCTTGGTAACAGGAGACAGAGTACTAGTGGAGGGGTCTTTTTCTAGCTGGAGGTCTGTGACTAGTGGTGTGCCGCAGGGCTCAGTACAGGGACCTTTGCTGTTTGTAATATACATAAATGACTTGGAAGAGGGAGCAAGTTGTGTGGGGTATATCAGAGTGTTCCAGTGAGGGGTGTGGGGTATATCAGAGTGTTACAGTGAGGGGTGTGGGATATATCAGAGTGTTACAGTGAGGGGTGTGGGATATATCAGAGTGTTACAGTGAGGGGTGTGGGATATATCAGAGTGTTACAGTGAGGGGTGTGGGATATATCAGAGTGTTACAGTGAGGGGTGTGGGGTATATCAGAGTGTTACAGTGAGGGGTGTGGGGTATATCAGAGTTTTACAGTGAGGGGTGTGGGATATATCAGAGTGTTACAGTGAGGGGTGTGGGGTATATCAGAGTGTTACAGTGAGGGGTGTGGGAATATCAGAGTGTTACAGTGAGGGGTGTGGGATATATCAGAGTGTTACAGTGAGGGGTGTGGGTATATCAGAGTGTTACAGTGAGGGGTGTGGGGTATATCAGAGTGTTACAGTGAGGGGTGTGGGTATATCAGAGTGTTACAGTGAGGGGTGTGGGGTATATCAGAGTGTTACAGTGAGGGGTGTGGGGTATATCAGAGTGTTACAGTGAGGGGTGTGGGGTATATCAGAGTGTTACAGTGAGGGGTGTGGGGTATATCAGAGTGTTACAGTGAGGGGTGTGGGATATATCAGAGTGTTACAGTGAGGGGTGTGGGTATATCAGAGTGTTACAGTGAGGGGTGTGGGATATATCAGAGTGTTACAGTGAGGGGTGTGGGGTATATCAGAGTGTTACAGTGAGGGGTGTGGGATATATCAGAGTGTTACAGTGAGGGGTGTGGGGTATATCAGAGTGTTACAGTGAGGGGTATGGGGTATATCAGAGTGTTACAGTGAGGGGTATGGGGTATATCAGAGTGTTACAGTGAGGGGTATGCGGTATATCAGAGTGTTACAGTGAGGGGTCCTTATTGTTCCTTGGGAGCGGCTGGTGTGAGGAGAGCTATGAGTAAATTTGTGTTTTTTTTCCAAAATCGTGTCTGGTTTTTTTTTAACTCTTAAAACCAGAAACAGGAAGTAGTCACAGGGAGGCCTGTGCAGGAGTTTTTTTTTTCATCTGGACCTCCATAAATTGGGAAGGTGAAGAATCCCGATACTCTACACGTGTAGAGTATCCCAACCCTCCCCCCTCCTCTAACCTAAGCAGGTTAGTGCTCGATGTTGCAGTCATCACGATGTTGCTAGTCTAGGCAGTCTAGTGGATAAAGTTGTTAAGAAGGCTTATGGAGTCTTAGCTTTTATTGGTAGGGGGATTGAATTTAGGAGCCGCAGCATCATGTTGCAGCTGTACAAAACTCTAGTGCGGCCGCACTTGGAGTATTGTGTGCAGTTCTGGTCGCCACATTATAAGAAAGATGTGGAGGCATTGGAGAGGGTACAGAGGAGGTTTACTAGGATGTTGCCTGGTATGGAGGGCAGGTCCTATGAAGAGAGGTTGAAGGATTTGAGGTTGTTTTCGTTAGAAAGGAGGCGGCTAAGGGGGGATCTTATTGAAACATATAAGATAATTAGAGGTTTGGATAGGGTGGACAGTGATAGCCTTTTTCCTAGGATGGAAAAAGCTAGCACGAGGGGACACAACTTTAAATTAAGGGGTATGAGTTATAGGACGGATATCAGAGGTAGGTTCTTTACTCAAAGAGTGATTAGGGAGTGGAATGCCCTGCCTGCAGCTGTTGTGGATGCGCCAAGTTTGGTGGCGTTTAAGAGGTTAGTTGATAAGAATTGGATGAGAAGGGAATGGTTTAGTAGGAGGGGCATTGCTTTTTATTTTGGTCGGCACAACATCGAGGGCCGAAGGGCCTGTTCTGTGCTGTATTGTTCTATGTTCTATGTTCTAATGAGAAAAGGAGACTAGGAGTGTGAGTAGGTAAGTTTAAGTTTATATTTGTTTCTGTGTAAAGGAAGTAATAGGGATGGCAGTGCAGGCAGTGCGATGTACCTCCTGTGGGATGTTTGAGGTGAGGGACACTGGTAGTGTCCCAGCTGATTACACCTGCCAGAGGTGCATCCAGTTCCACCTCCTTGAGGACCGTGTTAGGGACCTCGAGCTGGAACTGGAGGAACTAAGAATTATTAGGGAAGCAGAGATGGCTGTTGATAAAAGCTACAGGGAGATAGTTACTCCCAAATGTGATACATGGGTGACTGTTAGAAGGGGTAAGAAGCAGTCAGTGCAGAGTTCCCCTGAGGCTGTTCCTCTACGCAATAAGTACTCTGCTTTGGATGCTGTTGGGGATGTAGATACAACCGGGGTAAGCCATGGAGTACAGGTCTCGGGAGTTGAGCCTGTCCTTGATGCTCAGGTGGGAAGGGGGAAGAAAAGATCTGGATTAGTGATTGGGGACTCCCTAGTTAAGGGGATAGATAGGAGGGTCTGTGGGAAGGAGTGGGACTCGCGGTTAGTATGTTGCCTCCCGGGCGCTGGGGTCAGTGATATCTCTGACCGAGTGTTCGGGATCCTTAAGGGGGAGGGGAACCAGCCCCAAGTTGTGGTGCATGTAGGTACCCATGACGTAGGTAGGAAAAGAGATGGGAATATAAAGCAGGAATTCAGAGAGTTAGGGTGGAAACAGGGCTAAAACTAACGGAGTGGTTATCTCTGGTTTGTTACCTGTGCCACGGGATAGCATAGAAAAGAATGAGAGAGAACATTTGAACTCGTGGCTAAAGGGATGGTGCAGGAGGGAAGGATTCAGGTATTTGGACAATTGGGGCTCATTCTGGGGAAGGTGGGACCTCTACATAAGATAGATATATAAGATTATGAGGGGTATAGATAGAGTAAATGGTGGTAAGCTTTTTCCACCATTAGATTCGGATAGAACGAGGGGGTCACGGCCTTAGGGTGAGGGGGGCTATGTATAAGACTAATATTAGAGGGCATTTTTTCACACAAAGGGTAGTGGGGGTGTGGAATGCACTACCGAGTAAGGTGGTGGGAGCAGGCACGCTAGGGTTGTTTAAGGGTCTCTTGGACAGCCACATGAGCGGTCTGCAGATAGAGGGATATAGGAGGACTGTTTAAATACTTTAATTGTTTCCACAGGCTATTCGGTCCACCTTGTTGACCAACAAGGTGCATGCATTCGGCAGGTCGTGCAAGGGCTGCTCTTGGATGTTACTTCAGGAGTGGCCTAGTGCTTCATGTCGTTAGTGTATGCTTAAACTGGACCATCAGATGGGCAACATGACAGCTCAGAGACTATCGCTGTTGCTGTGCAGACACATGGATTTGGGCCTGTGTCTGCGGGAGTTTGCGCGTTCTCCCCGTGGTTGCGTGGGTTTTCTCCGGGTGCTCCGGTTTCCTCCCTCAACCCAAAAATGTGCTCTTAGGCTGATTGGGTAACAAATTGTCCCTATATTGGTCTCTATATGTCATTAAGACGTTAGGATGGCGGCGCGGGCTTGTTGGGCCGAAGGGCCTGTTTCCCGTGCTGTGTTGTTCTTTGTACAAGACGGATAGTCTGCACCTGAACCGGAGAGGTATCAATATCTTGGGGGGTAAATTTACCAGTGCTATTCAGGGGGGTTTAAACTGATTCAGTGGGGGGGATTGGAACCTGAATTGTTGTGCCAGTATACAGGAGGATGTGAATAGGGAGGTCCCGGATAAGGTTTCTAGGTTGCAGCAGTATAGTGGCAAACGGGAGGGTGGTTTGAAATGTGTATACTTTAATGCGAGGAGCATACGCAATAAGGTGGATGAACTTGCAGCCTGGATTGGTGCTTGGGACTTCGATGTTGTGGCCATTTCAGAGACGTGGATAGAGCAGGGGCAGGAATGGTTGTTGCAGGTTCCGGGGTTCAGATGTTTCAGTCAGAGCAGAGGTGGTGGTAGAAGAGGGGGAGGAGTGGCATTGTTAGTTAAGGACAGCATTACGGTGGCAGAAAAGACGTTTGATGTGGACTTGTCTGCTGAGGTAGTGTGGGCTGAGATTAGAAACAAGAAAGGAGAGGTCACACTGTTGGGAGTTTTTTATAGGCCTCCAAAAAGTTCCAGAGAAGTAGAGGAAGGGATTGCAAAGTTGATCCTGGATAGGTGTGAAAGTAACAGGGTAGTTGTAATGGGGGACTTTAACTTTTCTAATATCGATTGGAAAAGCTATAGTTCAAGTACGTTAGAGGGGTCAGTTTTTGTTCAATGTGTGCAGGAAGGTTTCATGACTCAGTATGTAGATAGGCCAACAAGAGGTGAGGCTATATTGGATTTGGTACTGGGTAATGAACCAGACCAGGTGTTAGACTTGGAGGTGGGTGAGCACTTTGGTGATAGTGACCACAATTCGGTTACGTTTACCTTAGTGATGGAAAGGGATGGGCACGTACCGAATAACAGTAGTTATAGCTGGGGGAAAGGTAATTATGAGGCTATTAGGAGAGATTTAGGATGCATAGGGTGGAGCAGGAAATTGCAGGGGCTGGGGACATCTGAAATGTGGAGCATATTTAAGGAACAGCTTCTGCATGTCCTTAATGAATATGTACTGCCAGGCAGGGAGGAAGTGGTCGAGTGAGGGAACCATGGTGTACTAGGGAAGTTGAATCTCTGGTGAAGAGGAAGAAGGAGGCTTACATAATGATGAGACGTGAAGGCTCAGTTAGGGCAATAGAGAGCTATAAATCAGCCAGGAAGGAGCTAAAGAGGGAGTTGAGAAGAGCTAGAAGAGGACACGAGAAGACTTTGGCGGATAGGATTAAGGAGAATCCTAAAGCTTTTCACAGGTATATAAATAATAAAAGATTGGTTAGGGTAAGATTAGGGCCAGTCAGAGATAGCAGTGGGAAGTTGTGCGTGGAGCCTGAGGAGATAGGAGAGACACTGAATGAGTATTTTTCATCAGTATTCACGCAGGAGAAAGACAGTGTTGTCGGGGAGAATACTGCGATACCAGGTTGTAGACTGGGTAGGATTGAGGTTCATAAGGAGGAGGTGTTAGCGAATCTTGAGGGTATGAAAATTGATAAGTCCCCTGAGCCAGATGGGATTTACCCTAGGATTCTCTGGGAGGCTAGAGAGGAGATTGCAGAGCCTTTGGCTTTGATCTTCATGTCGTCGTTGGCTACAAGTATAGTGCAGGAAGACTGGAGGATGGCAAATGTTGTCCCTCTTTTCAAAAAGGGGAGTAGGGACCATCCTGGAAATTATAGACCGGTGAGCCTGACTTCTGTTGTGGGCAAGGTCTTGGAAAGAATTAAGGGATAGGATTTATAAGCATCTAGAGAGGAATAAATTGATTAGGGATAGTCAGCACGGTTTTGTGAAGGGTAGGTCGTGCCTCACAAACCTTATTGAGTTTTTTGAGGAGGTGACCAAAGAGGTAGATAAGGGTAAGGCAGTTGATGTAGTGTATATGGATTTTAGCAAAGCGTTTGATAAGGTTCCCCATGGTAGGCTACAGCAGGAAGTGCAGATGCATGGCATTGAAGGTGAGTTAGCAGTTTGGATTAGGAATTGGCTAGCTGATAGAAGACAGAGGGTGGTGGTTGATGGGAAATATTCAACCTGGAGTGCAGTTACAAGTGGTGTACCTCAAGGATCTGTTTTAGGGCCACTGCTGTTTGTCATTTTTATAAATGACCTAGATGAGGGTGTAGAGGGTTGGATTAGTAAATTTGCTGACGATACCAAAGTGGGGGGAGTTGTAGACAGCGAGGATGGATGTTACAGTTTGCAGAGGGACATAGATAGGTTGCAGAGCTGGGCCGTGAGGTGGCAAATGGAATTCAATACGGATAAGTGTGAGGTGATTCACTTTGGTAGGAATAACAGGCATATGAAATATAGGGCTAATGGAAGGACCCTTAATAGTGTTGTCGAGCAGAGGGATCTTGGGGTACAAGTACATAGCTCTTTGAAAGTTGGCACCCAGGTTGATAAAGTTGTTAAGAAGGCGTACGGTGTGTTAGCTTTTATTGGTAGAGGGATTGAATTTAGGAGCCGTGAGGTTATGTTACAACTGTACAAAACTCTGGTGCGGCCGCACTTGGAGTATTGCGTACAGTTCTGGTCGCCGCATTATAAGAAAGATGTGGAAGCATTGGAAAGGGTGCAGAGGAGGTTTACCAGGATGTTGCCTGGTATGGTGGGAAGGCCTTATGAGGAAAGGCTGAGGGACCTGAGGTTATTTTCATTAGAGAGAAGAAGGTTACGCGGTGACCTAATTGAGGCGTATAAGATGATCAAGGGATTGGATAGGGTGGATAGTGAGAGCCTTTTTCCTCGGATGGTGATGACCAACACGAGGGGACATAACTTTAAATTAAGAGGTGGTAGTTATAGGACGGATGTCAGAGGCAGGTTCTTTACACAGAGGGTGGCGAGAGCGTGGAATGCCCTGCCTGCAGCAGTTGTGGACTCGCCTACTTTGGGGGCATTCAAATGTTTGGTGGATAGGCATATGGATGGTATTGGAATAGTTTAGGTTAGAGAGTCCACTGGCCGGCGCAACATCGAGGGCCGAAGGGCCTGTACTGCGCTGTAATGTTCTATGTTCTATGGGTGTGGGGTATATCAGAGCGTTACAGTGAGGGGTGTGGGGTATATCAGAGCGTTACAGTGAGGGGTGTGGGGTATATCAGAGCGTTACAGTGAGGGGTGTGGGGTATATCAGAGCGTTACAGTGAGGGGTGTGGGGTATATCAGAGCGTTACAGTGAGGGGTGTGGGGTATATCAGAGTGTTACAGTGAAGGTGTGTGATATATCAGAGTGTTACAGTGAGGGGTGTGGGGTATATCAGAGCGTTACAGTGAGGGGTGTGGGGTATATCAGAGCGTTACAGTGAGGGGTGTGGGGTATATCAGAGCGTTACAGTGAGGGTGTGGGGTATATCAGAGCGTTACAGTGAGGGGTGTGGGGTATATCAGAGCGTTACAGTGAGGGGTGTGGGGTATATCAGAGCGTTACAGTGAGGGGTGTGGGGTATATCAGAGCGTTACAGTGAGGGGTGTGGGGTATATCAGAGCGTTACAGTGAGGGGTGTGGGGTATATCAGAGCGTTACAGTGAGGGTGTGGGGTATATCAGAGCGTTACAGTGAGGGTGTGGGGATATCAGAGCGTTACAGTGAGGGGTGTGGGGATATCAGAGCGTTACAGTGAGGGGTGTGGGTATATCAGAGCGTTACAGTGAGGGGTGTGGGGTATATCAGAGCGTTACAGTGAGGGTGTGGGGTATATCAGAGCGTTACAGTGAGGGGGGTGGGTATATCAGAGGTTACAGTGAGGGGTGTGGGGTATATCAGAGTGTTACAGTGAGGGGTGTGGGGTATATCAGAGCGTTACAGTGAGGGGTGTGGGGTATATCAGAGCGTTACAGTGAGGGGTGTGGGGTATATCAGAGTGTTACAGTGAGGGGTGTGGGTATATCAGAGGTTACAGTGAGGGGTGTGGGGTATATCAGAGCGTTACAGTGAGGGGTGTGGGGTATATCAGAGCGTTACAGTGAGGGGTGTGGGGTATATCAGAGCGTTACAGTGAGGGGTGTGGGGTATATCAGAGCGTTACAGTGAGGGGTGTGGGGTATATCAGAGCGTTACAGTGAGGGGTGTGGGGTATATCAGAGTGTTACAGTGAGGGGTGTGGGGTATATCACTTACTTGGTTCCCCTGCCTTGTGTGGAGATGATGGTTGGTTTTGACTGGGTGATGGTTTAGACTTGGCTTTCTCTATAAAGGAAGGGGAAGTATTAATATTAATAAAGAAATGTCACGTCAAAACTTTTTCATCTTGTATTTATCAGATCAAACATGAAAATTCCAAATTTGAAACACTAACAGCAATTTATCTTCTAGAAGAATCTGATTGATTGACAAATAGACTCTGATTGGCCAAGCTGTTGCAATAGAGAAAACAGTAGGAAGAATTGGCTTCCCAAACCCCCGCGTGTACAAAAGGCGGAAGATTTCAACTTATTCCTTCTATTTTCAGAAGGCAGAACTCTGTATGAATTGTGTCACTTTGAAGAAATATAAATTATCCACACTAATGCCTTGACAGATTATGTGTAATCGGCTGCTGGTGTTGCAATTGGTGCATTCAGCATTGTTCAACAAGTGGTGCCCAATAATGGAATCATCATTAACAACAGACACTCAGTTTTCGTTTCTATAATGCAGCTGGTTACACGCAGTCTGTACCCTGCCAATTACAAACAACCAAAGAAACATTCTGTTTGATTTGACCAGTCAACTGTTGGGCATTTAGACTATACAAATCTGGCATTGCCCCAAAGTGAGGCGTGGGTGGGCTTTCTTAACTATAACATTGGCATGCGGTGACCAGGACAAGTTGTTGGTGATCTGGACACATGGAAACTTGAAGCTCTTGACCCTTTCTACTTAATCCCCATTGGTGAAGACAGGGACATGTTCTCTTTTACATTTCCTGAAGTTGATGATAGTCTTCTTCATTTTGTTGATATTGAGGGTGAGATTATTGTTGCTGCACCAGATTCTCTCTCTCATTCCTGTACCCTCTGTCATCATTGTTTGAGATCTGACTCACTACGGTGACGTTGTCAGCAAACCTGAAAATCAGGTTAAAGTGGAATTTGGCCACAGTCATAGATGTACAAGGAATATAGTGGAGGCTGAGGAGACAACTTAGTGAGGCACCAGTGCTGAGGATGATTGTGGAGGAGCTTTCTTTATCCATTGATAGGACATGGGAATCGCTGGCTGGCCAGCATTTATTGCCCATCCCTAGTTGCACCTGAATTGAGTGTCTTGCCAAGTCATGTTAGGGAGCAGTTGAAAGTGAACCACATTGCTGTGGGTCTGGAGTTACACGTAGGCTAGACTGGGTAAGGACACCAGATTTTCTTCCCTAGAGGACATTAGTGAACCAGATGGGTTTTTTCCGACAATTGACAATGGTTTCATGGTCATCAGTAGATTAATTTCAGATATTTTTTTAATTGAATTCAAATTCTACCATCTAATGCAGCAAGATTTGAACCCAGATCCCCAGAACATTAGCTGAGTTTCTGGATTACCAGTCTAGCGATAATATCACTAGGCCAGAGTCCCAGCATTGTTGCCTATCCTTACTGATTGTGGTCTGTGAGTTAGGAAGTCTAGAATCCCATCGCAGAGGGAGGAGCTGAGGACCAGGCCATAGAATTTGAAGATGAGTTTTGTGGGAATAATGGTGTTAAAGGATAAGCTGTGATCAATAACTAGGAGTCTGATATAGGTGTCCTTGCTATCTAGGTGTCCAAGGAGATGCTAATTTCAATCGCTTAAGCAAATTCAATCACCTTGTCTAGGGATATTTTGGTTCTTGCCACAACATTTTCTGAATATTCAACATTCATATCACTTAAGAGATGGGACACCTTCACCGAGTGAAGATGGGTAAAGTCGATAAGAGTGCAGAAAGAAGAAAACATAACAGAAACAGAATGCTGCGAGGCATGGCACAATACAAATGTATGAGAGATAAGGGCAGAATACAGCTTAGCTAATTAGTAGTATGACCATGGAGAAGAACCATTAGTACGGTCTATATAGCTTCAGATAAACTGCATAGTGACCTATGTAACAGTTAGACAGATGAAATCCAGATACAGAAGCCTGGGAATATCACAGAAACTTGATAAGGGCGATACGGTGGCACAGCAGTTAGCACTGCTGTCTCAGCACCAGGAACCTGGGTTTGATTCCAAGCTTGGGTCATTAATTAGAACATAGAACATAGAACATTGCAGCACAGAACAGGCCCTTTGGCCTTCGATGTTGTGCCGACCAAAATAAAAAGCAATGCCCCTCCAAACTAAACCATTCCCTTCTCTTCCATATACTTATCAATTAACCTCTTAAACGCCACCAAACTTGGCGCATCTACGACAGCTGCAGGCAGGGCATTCCATTCCCTAATCACTCTTTGAGTAAAGAACCTACCTCTGATATCCGTCCTATAACTCATACCCCTTAATTTAAAGCTGTGTCCCCTCGTGCTAGCTTTCTCCATCCTAGGAAAAAGGCTATCACTGTCCACCCTATCTAAACCTCTAATCATCTTATATGTTTCAATAAGATCCCCTCTTAGCCGCCTCCTTTCTAACGAAAACAACCTCAAATCCTTCAACCTCTCTTCATAGGACCTGCCCTCCATACCAGGCAACATCCTGGTAAACCTCCTCTGTACCCTCTCCAATGCCTCCACATCTTTCTTATAATGTGGGGACCAGAACTGCACACAATACTCCAAGTGCGGCCGCACTAGAGTTTTGTACAGTTGCAACATGATGCTGCGGCTCCTAAATTCAATCCCCCTGCCAATAAAAGCTAAGACTCCATATGCCTTCTTAACAACTTTATCCACTTGACTGCCTACTTTCAGGGATCTATTGACACATACACCAAGATCCTTCTGTTCCTCAACACTATTAAGAGCCCTACCATTAGCCCTATACTCTACACATTTATTGTTCCTGCCAAAGTGCATTACCTCACACTTTTCCACATTAAACTCCATTTGCCACCTCTCGGCCCAGCTCTGCAACTTGTCCAAGTCACTCTGTAAACTATAACACCCCTCTTCACTATCTACCACTCCACCGACTTTAGTGTCATCTGCAAATTTACTGATCCATCCCTCAATACCCTCATCCAGATCATTTATAAAAATTACAAACAGCAGGGGCCCCAAACAGACCCCTGAGGCACACCACTTGTCACCGAACTCCACGATGAATATCTCCCATCAACCACCACCCTCTGTCTTCTATCTGCCAGCCAATTCCTAATCCAATTAGCTAAATCACCCTCTATTCCACACATCTTCATTTTCTGTAGAAGTCTACCATGGGCCACCTTATCAAACGCCTTACTAAAGTCCATATATACTACATCAACCGCCTTACCCCCATCCACCTCTCTGGTCACTTTCTCAAAAAACTCAATGAGGTTAGTAAGGCATGACCTACCCTTCACGAAACCATGCTGACTATCCCCAATCAATTCATTTCTCTCTAAATAACTATAAATCCTATCCCTAATAATTCTCTCCAATACCTTGCCCACAACAGAAGTAAGACTCACTGGCCTATAATTCCCTGGAAGGTCTCTCTTCCCCTTCTTAAACAATGGGACCACATTCGCTATCCTCCAGTCCTCCGGAACCACACCCGTAACCAACGAGGACCTGAAGATCAGAGCCAGAGGCTCTGCAATCTCCTCTCTTGCCTCCCAGAGAATCCTAGGGTAAATCCCGTCCGGCCCAGGGGACTTATCCAACTTCAAACCCTCGAGAATTTCTAGCACATCCTCCCTATCTACTACAATACTTCCCAATTTGCAACCCTGTACCTCAGTGTTCTCCATAGCTACATTTCCAGCACTCTGCGTGAATACCGAAGAGAAATATTTATTCAGTGCCTCACCAATCTCTTCAGGCTCCACGCACAACTTCCACTGCTGTCTATGACTGGCCCTAATCTTGCCCTAACCAATCTTCTATTCTTAACATATCGAAAGAAAGCTTTAGGATTCTCCTTAATCCTATCAGCCAACATCTTCTCGTGTCCCCTCTTAGCTCTCCTCAATTCACTTTTTACCTCCTTCCTGGCTAATCTATAGCTATCCATTGCACTAACTGAGCCTTCAAGCCTCATCCTGAGGTAAGCCTCCTTTTTCTTCTTAACCAGCAAATCAACTTTTTTCGTACACCAAGGCTCTCTTACTCGACCATTTCCTCCCTGCCTGACAGGGACATACTTATCAAGGACTCGCAGCAGCTGCTCCTTGAATAAGCTCCACATTCCAGATGTTCCCAGTCCCTGTAGTTTCCTAGTCCAATCTATGCACCCTAATTCTCTCCTGATGGCCTCATAATTACCCTTCCCCCAGCTATAACTACTGCCCCCAGCTTCATGCCTATCCCTATCCATCACTAAGGTGAACGTAACCGAATTGTGGTCACTATCACCAAAATGTTCACTAACTTCCAAGCCTAACACCTGGTCTGGCTCATTGCCCAGCACCAAATCCAATGTAGCCTCACCTCTAGTTGGCCTATCTACATACTGAGTCAAAAAACCTTCCTGCACACTCTGTACGAAAACTGACCCCTCTAACGAGCTAGAGCTATAGCTATTCCAATCAATATTAGCAAAGTTAAAGTCCCCCATCACAATTACCCTACTACTTTCACTCCTAATCAGAATTGACTTTGCAATCCTTTCCTCAACCTCTCTAGAACTATTAGGAGGTCTGTAAAAGACTCCCAACAGGGTGACCTCTCCTCTCCTGTTTCTAATCTCAGCCCATACTACCTCAACAGACAAGTCCTCATCAAACTTCTTTTCTATCACCGTGATACAGTCTTTGACCAATAACGCCACTCCTCCCCCCCTTCTACCTCCTTCTCTACTCCGACTAAAGCATTTGTACCCCGGAACCTGCAACATCCATTCCTGTCCCTGCTCTACCCAAGTCTCTGAAATGGCCACAACATCGAAGTTCCAGGTACTGGTCCAAGCTGCAAGTTCCTCCCCCTTATTGCGAATACTCCTTGCATTAAAGTATACGCATTTCAAACCATGCTCCACCCCACCCGTACGCCGCTGTGTTTTACAACTCTCTTCTATAACCCCCTTACTCTCATCCCTCTCAGCACCCCAACTACTTAGGATCCCACCCCCCCCCCGAATCAGTTTAAAGCCCCCATCATAGCCTTAGCAAATTTTCCCCCCAAGATATTAGTCCCCCTCTGGTTCAGGTGTAGACCATCTCTCTTGAAGAGGTCCCACCTATCCCAGAATGAGTCCCAATTGTTAAGGAACCTGAACCCCTCCCTCCTGCACCATCCACGCAGCCATGAGTTCAAACTATCCCTTTCTCTGTTCATCTCTAAACTATCCCTTGGCACAGGCAAGAGTCCAGAGATAACCACTCTGCCTGTTATGGACCTAAGCTTCCACCCTAACTCCATAAATTTCTGTTTAATATCCCCTTCCCTTGTCCTACCTACATCATGTGTCCCCACATGAACTATGACTTGGGGCTGACTCCCCTCACCCTTAAGAATCTTAAAAACCCGATCTGCAACATCCTGGACCCCAGCCCCTGGGAGGCAACACACCAGCCCTGAGTCCCGTTTATTAATATTTACCCTCCTATCTGTCCCTCTAACTATAGAGTCTCCTATAACTAGGCCTAATCTCTTATTCCCCCCACCCACCTGAGCATTCACAGCAGGCTCACCCCCAGAGACCTGCTCCCTTTGGTCAGCTCCAGTTGATTCTTCCTCAACTGTAGCCTCCAAGACAGAAAATTTATTTTGGAGGGGAACAGCCCCGGGGGATTGTCTACCCGATTGCTTCTTACCCCTCTTCCTAATAGTTACCCAAGAATCACTTTTAGGAGTGACTATCTCTGTAACTCCTGCCAATATCCTACTCAACCTCTCGAATTACCCTGAGTTCCTCTAATTCCAGCTCCAGCTCCTTAACACGATCCTCAAGGAGCTGCAAATGTGCACACTTCCTGCAGGTATAATCAGCAGGAACACTACTGGTGTCCCTCACCTCATACATACTGCAGGAGGTGCAACGTACTGCCTGCACTGCCATCACTGTTACTTTAATTTCCAGGAGAGAAAAAAAAACTTCTCACACACTTTTATTATTAGGTTAGAGGAGGGGGGAGGGTGGGATACTCTACCTGTGTAGAGTATCGGGTTTCCTCTCTGGACCAATTTATAGTCAGAGAGAAAAACTACAACTACCGGCAGCCCCTAGTGACGACTTCCGGTTACAAGTTAGTTTAAATAAAAAACGGCAAAAACTACTCCCGCTCGCTGTTTTAAACAAAGAGAAAAGTTAAAAAACTAAAAAAAAAATTGTGCAGGATTTGCATGTTCTCTCCATATCTGTGTGGGTTTCCTCAGGTGGACTAGTTTCTTCCCACAGTCCAAAAAACGTGGTAATTAGGTGTATTGGCCATGCTAAATTCTCCCTCAGTGTACCCCGAAGAGGCGGCAGAGTGAGGCGACTAGGTGATTCTCACAGTAACTTTACTGCATTGTTAATGTAAGCCTACTTGTGACTAATAAATAAACTTTAAACAGACATTCTGATAAAATCACAGTAATAGGGTAAATAGAATGGTTAAGAGCTTCAAGTTTTTAGGTATCCAGATCACCAATAACCTTCCTGGTCCCCCCATGCCAACACTATAATTAAGAAAGCCCCACCATGTCTCTATTTTCTCAGAAGACTAAGGAAATTTGGCACATCCACTACGACTCTCACCATCTTTTACAGATGTACCAGAGAAGACCATAAGGAGCAGAATTAGGCCACTCGGCCCATCGAGTCTGTTCGCCATTCAATTATGGCTGATATTTTTCTCATCCCCATTCTCCTGCCTTTTCCCCATAACCCCTGATTCCCTTATTAATCAAGAACCTATCTATCTCTGTCATAAAGACACTCAATGACTCAGCCTCCACAGCCTTCTGAGGCAAAGAGTTCCACAGATTCACCACTCCCTGGCTTAAGAAATTCCTCCTCATCTTTGTTTTAAAGGATTGTTCCTTTAGCCTGAGGCTGTGCCTTCTGGTTCTCGTTTTTCCAATTAGTGGAAACATCCTCCAGTATTCCAAATGTGGTCTAACCAACATTCTATAAAACTGCAACATCATATGCCAACTTTTATACTTCATGCCCCATTTAATAAAGGCAAGTATGCCATATGCCTCCTTCACTACTCTCTCCACCTTTGATGCCACCTTTAAGGATCTATAGATCTGCACACCCAGGTCCCTCCTGATGGTTTTTGCTGTATTTATTGTATAGCTCCGCCCTATATTAAATCTACCAAAATGCATCACTTTGCATTTATCTAGATTAAATTCCATCTGCCATTTCACCGCTCAATTTTCCAGCCTATATTCTACTGTATTCTCTGAATGCTCATCATTATCTGCAACTCCAGCAATCTTTGTATCATCCACAAACTTACTAATCAGGCCAGTTACACCTTCTTCCAAATTATTTATATATATCACAAACAGCAGAAGTCCCAGTACAGAGTCCTCTGGAACACCACTAGTCACAGACCTCCAACCAGAAAAATCCCTTCCACTGCTATCCTCAAATTCCTATGGCCAAGCCAGTTCTCCACTCATCTCACTAGCTCTCCTTTTATCCTGAGATTTAACCTTTTGCACCAGCCTTCCATGACGGACTTTGTCAAATGTTTTTTGAATCCATAGAGACGACATCCACGACCCTTCCTGCATCAATCATTTTTGTCACCTCCTCAAAAAACTCAACCAAATTTGAGGCATGACCTCCCTCTAACAAAACCACGTTGTCTATCACTAATGAGATGATTCTGTTCTAAATACGTATAGATCCTATCTCTAAGAATCCTCTCCAACAATTTCCTTCCCAAGGAAGTCAAACTCACCAGCCTATAATTAATCGAGCATCCTTGCTACCCTTTATAAATAACGGGATCACATTTGCTATCCTCCAATACTCTGGGAACTCAACTGTCTCCAATGAAGAAACAAAGAATTTCTGTTAGAGACCTGTTCAAAACTTTCTGAAAGTCTAAATAAACCACATCCACTGGTTCTCCGCAGTCAACTCTACTAGTTCCATCCTTAAAGAATTCCAATAGATTTGTCAACCATGATTTCCCTTTTGTAAATTGGTGCTGTGTCCGATTATCCCACTTCCTTCCAAACGCTGAGTTATGAATTCCAGTTGTAGATGCGCCAAGTTTGGTGGCGTTTAAGAGGTTAGTAGATAAGTTTATGGACGAAAAGGGAATGGTTTAGGTTAACATAGAATATAACAGCACAGAACAGGCCCTTCGGCCTTCGATGTTGTGCCGACCAAAATAAAAAGCAATGCCCCTCCAAACTAAACCATTCCCTTCTCTTCCATATACTTATCAATTAACCTCTTAAACGCCACCAAACTTGGCGCATCTACAACAGCTGCAGGCAGGGCATTCCACTCCCTAATCACTCTTTGAGTAAAGAACCTACCTCTGATATCCATCCTATAACTCATACCCCTTAATTTAAAGCTGTGTCCCCTCGTGCTAGCTTTCTCCATCCTAGGAAAAAGGCTATCACTGTCCAGGTTAGAGGGTCATTGCTTTTTCTTAATTGGTCGGCGCAACATCGAAGGCCAAAGGGCCTGTTCTGCATTGTAATGTTCTAAATCTAAATCCTTGATAATGTACTCTAGCAACTTCCCCAATACTGATATTAGGTTCACTGCCCTACAGTTCCATGTTTTCTACCTCCCTGTTTGAATAACTGGCTTACATTAGCCAACCTCCAATCTGTAGGAACCAGTCCAGAGTCAAAAGAATGGCCACCAATGCATCTACCATTTTCAGGGCCAGAGCGTGACAGTGAGGGGCGCGGGGTACATCAGAGCGTGACAGTGAGGGGGCGCGGGGTACATCAGAGCGTGACAGTGAGGGGCGCGGGGTACATCAGAGCGTGACAGTGAGGGGCGCGGGGTACATCAGAGCGTGACAGTGAGGGGCGCGGGGTACATCAGAGCGTGACAGTGAGGGGCGCGGGGTACATCAGAGCGTGACAGTGAGGGGCGCGGGGTACATCAGAGCGTGACAGTGAGGGGCGCGGGGTACATCAGAGCGTGACAGTGAGGGGCGCGGGGTGTGTCACTTACTTGGATCCTGCTCCTCATTTGTGGCTGTTTTTGGCGTTTGATTGGGTGACGGTTTGGATTTGTTTCTGTCTGTGGAGAAAAGGAGAAAGTATTGAAGTTGGGAATGGACAGGGATAGATCACACTGCAGCAGTTCCTCAGGCAGCCCTCACTCACCCAGGCTCCCTCTCCTTCCTTCTCATTCTCTCATTATGCATCCCCTCAGTAAGGGGTTAGCAGACAGCTATCAGGAGCAGGAACTTTGGCTCATTTCCCCTCTCCCTAACCCAGGGATCACTGGACAGTGATCAGAAGCAGGAACTCTGGCTGATTTCCCCTCTCTCTTGCCAATCTAGGGATCATTGAGGCTTACTGAACACTGACTGAGCTGGGCACTGTCACGTTTCAGAACCTTCGGTACTAGATGTTACATCAACATGGGGTAGGGACTGGACCAGAACAACCCTGAGCGGCAGGGAAACCGAGCCACATGCTGCCACTGTCCTAATGAACCTTCGCTCCATTCACTCACTCTTTTGAGCTTGTTTTCCTTCAGGATTGTCAGTTGCTTGCGATGGCTCAATCTGACCCGAGGTGCAGCCTGTGGAATATATCAGAATAAGCACAATCATGATACAGACATTATCATCACTGAATCTCCCACCAACATCATCCTGGAGGCTATTCGCCAGAAACTGAAGCAGACAAGCCATATTGATATTGCAGCAGGAAGCGCAGCTTAAAAACCAGGGAACTGGGTGAGGAGTGACTCACTTCCTGATCCCCCAAAACCTGTCCACCATCTACAAGACAACTCAGCAGTGTGATGGAATTACTCCCCATTTCCTGGATGGGGCAGTTTCAACAACACAACACCAACCAGGAGAAAGTTTCCCGTCGACTGCTACAATTCACAAATACTCACCCCTCCACCATCATATTAGAGCGTGAGAGTGAGGGGGAGGGGGGGGCAGCGAGGGGGGGGGGGCGGGCGACCCCACAGTGTGACAGCGAGGGGGCGGGGTACACAGCGTGACAGCGAGGGGGGTGGGGGGGGGGTATGTCACTTACTTGGATCCTGCTCCTCATCTGTGGCTGTTTTTGACGTTTGATTGGGTGACGATTTGGATTTGTTTCTGTCTGTGGAGAAAAGGAGAAAGTATTGAAGTTGGGAATGGACAGGGATAGATCACACTGCAGCAGTTCTTCAGCCAGCCCTCACTCACCCAGGCTCCCTCTCCTTCTCATTCTCTCACCATCCTCAGTCGCAGGCAGGAACACAGGACAATGATGAGCAGGATTCCAGCTGATTTCCTCTCTCTTTGCAATAGGTATAAACATAAGTGTGCCTCAAGGATCTGTGTTGGGACCGTAATTGTTTATGATTTACATAGATGATTTGGAGTTGGGGACCAAGTATAGTGTGTCAAAATTCGCAGATGACACTAAGATGGGTGGAAGAGCAAAGTGTGCAGAGGATGCTGAAAGTCTGCAAAGGAATATAGACAGTCTAAGTGAGTGGGCGAGGGTCTGGCAGATGGAGAACAATGTTGGTAGATGTGAGGTCATCCATTTTGGTAGGAATAACAGCAAAATGGACTATTATTTAAACAGTAAAATAAAAATGCAGCATGCTACTGTGCAGAGGGATCTGGGTGTCCTTGTGCATGAACCTCAAGGAGTTGATTTGCAGGTACAGCAGATAATTAAGAAGGCAAATCGAATTTTGTCCTTCTTTGCCAGAGAAATGAAGTTTAAAAACAGGGAGGTTATGTTGTAGCTGTATAAGGTGCTGGTGAGGCCACACCTAGAGTTACTGTGTACAGTTTTGGTCTCCTTACTTGAGAAAGGATTTACTGACACTGGAGGGGGTGCAGAGGAGATTCACTAGGCTGATTCCAGAGTTGAGAGGGTTGGGTTATGAGGAGAGACTGAGTAGACTGGGGTATATCAGTGTGTTACAGTGAGGGGTGTGGGGCATATCTTATATGTTTCTATAAGATCTCCCCTCATTCTTCTGAATTCCAGAAACATATAAGATTATTAAGTTAGAAGCAGGGAAGTTGTTTCTACTGGCAGGTGAAACTAGAACCAGGGGGCATAGCCTCAAATAAGGGGAAGCAGATTTAGGACTGAGTTGAGGAGGAACTTCTTCACACAAAAGGTTGTGAATCTGTGGAATTCCCTTCCCAGTGAAGCAGTTGAGGCTTCCTCATTGAATGTTTTTAAGGCAAAAATAGATAAGTTTTTGAACAGTAAAGGAATTAAGGGTTATGGTGAGCGGGTGGGTAAGTGGAGCTGAGTCTACAAACAGATCAGCCATGATCTTATTGAATGAGGAAGAGGCTCGAGGTCCCAGGTGGCCTACTCCTGCTCCTAGTGCTTATGTTTTTATGGTCACTGTATCACAGTTTTACCCACCCAAACATCATCTCATACTGAGCGATGTGCTACTGTCAGAATCAGAGTGAAGGTACTTAAATACTTGAACTCAGAGCAGGAAGTGGTCCTTCAGCCCCTCGAGCCTACTCTGCCATTTAATACCATCATGGCTAATCTCATCTCAGTCTCAACTTCACTTTCCTGCCTGTTTGCACAGCCTTTCAAACCCCATTATCAATCTGTCCACCACATCCTTCAATTTATTCAAAGTCCTCGCAAGCACCCTGCCCTGGATTAATGAATTCACAGACTGACCACCCTTTGAGAGAAGTACCAGAGTCCCTACACTGCAGGGGGCCATTCAGCCTCTCCACAAGAGCATCCCACCCAGACTCTATTGCCACAACCTCGTGTATTTGTGTCACTAATCCACCTAACCTACACATCTTGGGACACTAAGAGGCAATTTAGTATGGCCAATCCACCTAACCTGCACATCTTTGGACAGTGGGAGGAAACCCATGTAGAAAGTGTGCAAACTCCACACAGACAGTCATCCAAGGGCAGAATTAAACCTGGATCACAGAATTAAACCTGTGACCACAATTCGGTTACATTCACTTTAGTGATGGATAGGGATAGGTATGAAGCTGGGGGCAGTAGTTATAGCTGGGGGAAGGGTAATTATGAGGCCATCAGGAGAGAATTAGGCTGCATAGATAGGACTAGGAAACTACAGGGACTGGGAACATCTGAAACGTGGAGCTTATTCAAGGAGCAGCTGCTGCGAGTCCTTGATAAGTATGTCCCTGTCAGGCAAGGAGGAAATGGTCGAGTAAGAGAACCTTGGTGTACAAAAAAAGTTGATTTGCTGGTTAAAAGGAAAAAGGAGGCTTATGTCAGGATGAGGCTTGAAGGCTCGGTTAGTGCAATGGATAGCTATAGATTAGCCAGGAGGGAGCTAAAGAGTGAATTGAGGAGAGCTAAGAGGGGACACGAGAAGACTTTGGCTGATAGGATTAAGGAGAATCCTAAAGCTTTCTTTAGATATGTTAAGAATAGAAGATTGGTTAGGGCAAGATTAGGGCCAGTCATAGACAGCAGTGGGAAGTTGTGCGTGGAGCCTGAAGAGATTGGAGAGGTACTGAATAAATATTTCTCTTCGGTATTCACGCAGGGTGATGTAAATGTAGTTATGGAGAACACTGAGGTACAGGGTAGCAAACTGGAGAGTATCGAAGTAGATAGGGAGGATGTGCTAGATATTCTCGAGGGTTTGAAGTTGGATAAGTCCCCTGGGCCGGACGGGATTTACCCTAGGATTCTCTGGGAGGCAAGAGAGGAGATTGCAGAGCCTCTGGCTCTGATCTTCAGGTCGTCGTTGGTTACGGGTGTGGTTCCGGAGGACTGGAGGATAGCGAATGTGGTCCCATTGTTCAAGAAGGGGAAGAGAGACCTTCCAGGGAATTATAGGCCAGTGAGTCTTACTTCTGTTGTGGGCAAAGTATTGGAGAGAATTATTAGGGATAGGATTTATAGTTATTTAGAGAGAAATGAATTGATTGGGGATAGTCAGCATGGTTTTGTGAAGGGTAGGTCGTGCCTTACTAACCTCATTGAGTTTTTTGAAAAAGTGACCAAAGAGGTGGATGGGGGTAAGGCGGTTGATGTGGTATATATGGACTTTAGTAAGGCGTTTGATAAGGTGGCCCATGGAAGACTTCTGCAGAAAATGCAGATGTATGGGATAGAGGGTGATTTAGCTAATTGGGTTAGGAATTGGCTAGCAGATAGAAGACAGAGGGTGGTGGTTGATGGGAGATATTCATCGTGGAGTTTGGTGACAAGTGGTGTACCTCAGGGGTCTGTTTTGGGGCCCCTGCTGTTTGTAATTTTTATAAATGATCTGGATGAGGGTATTGAAGGATGGATTAGTAAATTTGCAGATGACACTAAAGTCGGTGGAGTGGTAGATAGTGAAGAGGGGTGTTATAGTTTGCAGAGGGACTTGGACAAGTTGCAGAGCTGGGCCGAGAGGTGGCAAATGGAGTTTAATGTGGAAAAGTGTGAGGTAATGCACTATGGCAGAAATAATAAATGTGTAGAGTATAGGGCTAATGGTAGGATTCTTAGTAGTGTTGATGAACAGAGGGATCTTGGTGTGTATGTGCATAGATCCCTGAAAGTAGGTAGTCAAGTTGAGAAGGTTGTTAAGAAGGCATATGGAGTCTTAGCTTTTATTGGTAGGGGGATTGAATTTCGGAGCCGCAACGTCATGTTGCAACTGTACAAAACTCTAGTGCGGCCGCACTTGGAGTATTGTGTGCAGTTCTGGTCCCCACATTATAAGAAAGATGTGGAGGCATTGGAGAGGGTACAGAGGAGGTTTACCAGGATGTTGCCTGGTATGGAGGGCAGGTCTTATGAAGAGAGGCTGAGGGATTTGAGGTTGTTTTCGTTAGAAAGGAGGCGGCTAAGAGGGGACCTAATCGAAACATATAAGATGATTAGAGGTTTAGATAGGGTGGACAGTGATAGCCTTTTTCCTAGGATGGAGAAAGCTAGCACGAGGGGACACAGCTTTAAATTAAGGGGTGATAGTTATAGGACGGATATCAGAGGTAGGTTCTTTACCCAAAGGGTGGTTCGGGAGTGGAATGCCCTGCCTGCAGCAGTTGTAGATGCGCCAAGTTTGGTGGCGTTTAAGAGGTTAGTTGATAAGTATATGGAAGAGAAGGGAATGGTTTAGTTTGGAGGGGCATTGCTTTTTATGTTGGTCGGCGCAACATCGAGGGCCGAAGGGCCTGTTCTGTGCTGTAATGTTCTATGTTCTATGTATCAGTGATGCTGTGAGGCAGTAGGGCTAACAACTGTGCCACCATGAATAATTTCTTATCTCTCTTAAATCTGCCATCCCTTATCCTAAAACTATGACTCTTGTTCTAGATTGTCCACAAGGGAAACATTCTCTCCATGTCCACTTTGTCAATCCCCCTTATCATTTTGTAAACCTTAATCAGATCTCCTCTGATCCTTCTAAATTCCAGGAAGTGTAGCCCTAAACTGCCCAATCTCTCTTCATAAGACAAACCCTCATCTCTGAAATCAGTCTCAATTCCTCTGAACTATCTCCAATGCAAATACATCCTCCTGAAGTAAAGGTAACAAAACTGTGTACAACATTCTAAGTACGGTGTCATTAGCTCTTGTACCAGCTTTGTACAGGAGCAGCAACACTTCACTGCTTTTATAGTCTATTTCTTTAGCGATAAATGCCAAGATTCCATTTGCCTTCCTTATTACTTGCCGTACCAACATACTGATTTTCTGCAATTCATGCAGAAGGACACCCAGATCCCTCTGCACTAAAGCACTCCAAAGTTTCTGTCCATTTTGATAATTTGCCTTTGTATTTTTCCTACCAAAATGGTTAACCTCACACTCATCCTCATTAAACTCCATCTGGCAAATTTTATCCTATTCACTGAATCTATGCAGTATCAAGATCTGGATTTTACTGCCTTAGGCAGAAACAGGCAATTGGAAAAGCATTTACACAGCGATGGGCAAAGGCCAGGAAGAAGCTGGGGCAAGAACACAACAGACCAAAGCATCCTCCTCCAGTTCTCAGACTCTGATATGATTCTATGTAATCAGGGAGGGAGTGTTTCTGCTCACCGGCCTGCTCCAGTTGCCTCACTCTCTGCTGCAGTGAACACTTCATCTGCCGCACCAGGGCCTGTTTTAGAGAAACCACCACTTTCTCAACCAGCTCCACCTTCCTGTTATTGATCTCTATTGGTTTAGGGGGCTTGCTTGTGTCCAATGAGATTACAGGAAGCTCAGCGATGTTCTGAAAACAAAACAGCAGTGTCAGTTTGGAAATCAGTATTTGCAGGAAGACCCCCCCCTCAAAAAACAGACTGACCCTCCCCACACCGCACCCCCCCCCCCCCCACCCCCCGCCACACACTGACAGCTCCCCTTTCCCAGCCACCCCCAACACCACTCTCTCAACACAGACTGGCCCCTTCCCACACCCTCCCAGCATCTCCCCTGTGCACAGACAGGGCCCCTCCCCCCCCCACCCCCACAGGTAGACAGGACTTACAGACTTACAACTCACATTTAGACAACCAAGCTGATTGGGAATCAGTTCAAAAAATTTGTAGAAGACGCTGCTTCATCAAGGCAGCCAGATTGTGGCTTAAAGCCAATGTTTCAGCTCCTTTAGATGAAGCTACTGTTGTCCTCAAATTGGCAGCAGCATCAACACAATCCCAGCCTGAGACAAACATACCTTCCAGAACACCATGCTTCCAGTGTTGGTCAGCGCAGAGTCCAGCTGCTCCTTGTATTGCTTCAGCTGCGCAAGCTGGGTGCCAAGCCTCTCCAGTACCCTGTCAATCTGACCAGTTGCTTTGCTCTCTTCCTCTTCAATCATCATGGCTGCAATTTTCTCCTCTGCCTCAATCAGGGATTTCATCTCAGCAAATTCACTGGACAGTTTCTGTTTCGCCGAGGAGTTCTGGATAACGGATATTCATCTTTAATGTTTCATCACCAGTTTCACTTGGAATCAACAAAACCACAACACTTCTGCCCCCCACACCTGATCTGAGCTGGGAACCAACATATATACTCCACCACGCCTCTAAAACTGATTCTGACCCCCAAGTATCAGAACCCCAGAACCCCCTGGTGTCCTCCCAACACTGACCCTGACCCCCAGTGCTGTTTCCCCTCACCCCATCCCCAGAACATCCCAGTCCCAAGTGTCATTCGCCATTCCAGCCCCGCTTCGAGAACCCTCAACTCCAACCCCTAGTGCATTCCCTCCCCTCTCCCTGAACCCCATGTGCCCCCAACACTGACTTTGACTCCCAGTATTGTCATGTCCACTCCCGACAGTGACCCCAGTGTTGGCCTGACCGCATTATCTGGTGCGCAGTGGAACCCTCACCGTAAGGTGCTGTTTCTGATACTCGACCAGTTCCAGGTGATGCTGCATCTGGATCATTTGGAATTGCACGTTCTTCTGCTGTGTCTTCAGTTCTTCCTGGAGAAGATTATTTCTGATCAGAGCTATTGCTTTGTTTCAAAGTTACTCTCACAATACAGGCCCCAGAACCTTTCTCCAGTGAGGAAGAAGCCCTGCCTTACCAGAATGACGCAGAGGTTATATTAAAAGTAGTTGCATCAACAGGCTTTGTGTCACCTGGAATGTGGAAAAGTCAGGTGGACAGAAAAGTGACAAATGGAATTTAGTAGTGAGGTGTAACAAATGTTTCTGGGAAGGACAAACCACACAAAGGATTATATTACAAATAGAACGATACTGAAAACATTGAGAGGAATAAACAATGTGAGCAGTTTGCGTGGATCTAATCCCAAAAGGTAGCAGTACTGGACAGGATGATGATATAATACTAGTTAGATTGTAGCTAGATTATTGCATGTTATAGTCATTGCTTTATAAGTGATCATAGCAGAGAGGGTACAAAGGAGAGTTAGAACATAGAACATTACAGCGCAGAACAGGCCCTTCGGCCTTCGATGTTGCACCGACCAATTAGGAAAAAGCAATGACCCTCTAACCTAAACCATTCCCTTTTCGTCATAAACTTATCTACTAACCTCTTAAACGCCACCAAACTTGGTGCATCTACAACTGCGGCAGGCAGGGCATTCCATACCCTTACCACCCTCTGGGTAAAGAACCTACCTCTGACATCCGTCCTATAACCACCACCCCTTAATTTAAAGCTATGTCCCTTCATGCTAGCTTTCTCCATTCTAGGAAAAAGGCTATCACTGACCATGAATGGTCAGCCATGGTCTGGGCTAAGGGCGAAGGGCTGAATGTCGTCCTCCTGTTCCAATGAATCACGCAGCTAACTGCTGACTGTGACATTCTACCAAACAGTCTTTTCTGAGCAATGGGTCATCCTGAACTCACCCACAATCGACCTTTAGAGACTGAAAATGAGGCTTTAGTAGATGTTAAATTTTGGTTGAGTTATTGAATGAGATATGCAAAATATTCCCTCTGTTTGCATGCCTGGTATAGCCTGACACTAACGCATTGATCAAACACAGCTTATCAAAGGGTAGATATTCACAACTTTGACCAATTGCAGCATTCAGTAAATAGAACCATTGAACATTGGCGACAGTTAAAGAGACCACCCAGTCCATCAGAACCACGTGTTCACATCAAGAGCTCCTTAGCCTAACCTGATCCTGCAGATTACACCATATCAGCGTGAGGCGCTCCAGTCTCTCCCAACCAGTAAACCAATGAGCTCAGGTTCCTACCACGCTGGCCAAAAAACACAATTTCCCTCATTATTTTGCCTGATACTGTGGCTCTCGCTCTGGTTTTTAGTACTAGTCCTTCCTATCCTCGCTCTCTTTGTCTGTCAGTTAAAGCCTTTTTCAGTGATAGCTTTTTTCCTAGGACGGAGAAAGCTAGTACGAGGGGACATAGCTTTAAATTAAGGGGTGGTAGTTATAGGACAGATGTCAGAAGTAGGTTCTTTACCCAGAGAGCGGTAAGGGTATGGAATGCCCTGCCTGCTGCAGTTGTAGATGCGCCAAGTTTGGTGGCGTTTAAGAGATTAGTTGATAAGTTTATGGACGAAAAGGGAATGGTTTAGGTTAGAGGGTCATTGCTTTTTCCTAATTGGTCGGCGCAACATCGAAGGCTGAAGGGCCTGTTCTGCGCTGTAATGTTCTATGTTCTATGAGGGCCTGTTCTGCGCTGTAATGTTCTACGTTCTAGAAGGGCCTGTTCTGCGCTGTAATGTTCTATGAAGGGCCTGTTCTGCGCTGTAATGTTCTATGAAGGGCCTGTTTGCGCTTAATGTTTATGTTCTATGAAGGGCCTGTTCTGCGCTGTAATGTTCATGTTCTATGAAGGGCCTGTTCTGCGCTGTAATGTTCTATGTTCTATGAAGGCCTGTCTGCGCTGTATGTTCTATGTTCATGAAGGGCCTGTTCTGCGCTGTAATGTTCTATGAAGGGCCTGTTCTGCGCTGTAATGTTCTATGTTCTATGAAGGGCCTGTTCTGCGCTGTAATGTTCTATGTTCTATGAAGGGCCTGTTCTGCGCTGTAATGTTCTATGTTCTATGAAGGGCCTGTTCTGCGCTGTAATGTTCTAACCAATCTAACCTGCACATCTTTGCAGCGTGGGAGAAAAATGGAACATCCAGAGGAAACCCACACAGTGACCTGAACCAGCAATCGAACCCAGGTCCTTGTGAGGCAGCAATGCTAACCACTGTGCCACCCATGGTGTGAATGTTACTTGCCAATCCAAGCTGGATATTCTCCAAGTCTTGCCACATTTGAACATAGGATCAGTATACAAAAATTGTGCAGTCATCAGCGAACATCTCCACATCTGACTTTGTGAAGCAGCAGCTGCCATGAGACTTCATGGGCTGCAGAGTCAATATCGAGGACTTCCAGGCAACTCCCACGTGACTATGTCCCAGTGTGTCGCCCACCACCTTTGCAAGGGAGAAACAGGCGAAGAGGACAAAAGGTGAGAGGGATGGATATAGTGGCAGAGTCACAGGGAGTCAGAAGTTTACAGCATCAGCCCAACTTGCCCATGCCGCCATGGTATGTAGGACACTACCTGTAAGGAATGATTTTGATGTGTCCAATTTCATTCCTTTTGTAATTATTAAATACAACTGAAATTTCACTTGGCATTTCAGAGAGCATTTAAAAGTTAATCACATTGCTGTGAGCTGTAGGCCAGGTAAGACTGCAGCGTTTTTTTCCCTAAAAGACATTTGTTTGATTTTTTAATAACAATTGACAATTGTTTCACAGCAATCATTAAACTTTTTTAATTCCAGAGGTTGAGTTTAATTTACATAATTTTATACTTGAACTTGGGTTCCAGAGAATTGCCCCAGGTCTCTGGAACACTACGATATTACACTGCCACCTCTTGCAGGGACAGCACTCCTGAATTGTGAGGATTTCTCTGCACAATGGTTAAACTAGAAACTTCTCCAGAATACCACTGTTAACGTGTTCCATAAAATTAACACTGACCCATTATCCCTTATCAAACAGTATAGCTGCCAGCCCCACAACTGTGGATTAGTTTCGTTTTCTGTGCTTTGGAAACTCAGTTGAATGTTTATCTGATTGACAGCATCCGCCCAGAACAGCAGCAGGAAGCAGGCAGTGTGCCAGCAGATCACTGACTTCTCTCTGTCACCATGTTAACCAGAGCCAAAAAAACAATACAGCACAGGAAAAGACCCTTCCAAGCCTGCGCCAATCATGTGTTCCTAACTAGACCATCCATTTGTATCCCTCTATTCCCAGTCTGTTCATGTGGCTCTCTAGATAAGTCTTAAATGATCCTAGAGTTTCTGCCTTAACCATCTTGCTTGGTAGTATATTCCACCCTCTGTGTAAAATACATCCCCGCATATCTGTATTGAGCCTTGCCGCCCCCCCCCCTCCCCTCCCCCTTACCTTGAACCTGTGATGCCTTATGTTTGTCATTTCTGACCTGGGAAAAAGTTTCAAACTGTTCACCCTATCTATGCCCTTCATAATTTTATAAACTTTTATTAGGTCGCCCTTCAACCTCCATCTCCCCAGGGAGAAAAATCCTAGTTTACCCAATATCCTCCATACCAGGCAACATCCCAGTAAACCTTCTCTGCACTCTCTCCAAAGTCTCCACATCCTTCTGATAGTGCGGCTACCAGAGCTGTGGACGCAGTATTCCAGATGTAGCCTAACCAACGTTTTATACAGCTGCAACATCAGATACCAATTATTATACTCCATGCCCTGTCCTATAAAGGCAAGCATGCCATATGCCTTCTTCACCACCTTTTCAACCTGTGATGCCATGTTTAAGGATCTGTGGACTGGCACCCCCAGCTCCCTCTGTGTCTCTATACTCCTGATGGTTCTGACGTTTACTGCATAGCTCCTGGCTGTATGCATCACTCGGCAGTCGACCCAACCGCAAACCCAACACACCGACACACACAGCAACGGGAGCCGGGGGGGGGGGGAACAAACAAAGAGAAAACGGGAGCGGGGGGGGGAGAGAAACGAGGGGGGAGGGGGAGAAACGGGAGCGGGGGGCAGGGGGGGGAGAGAGAAAAGGGAGCGCGGGGGGAGAGAGAAACGGAGAGCGGGAGCGGGGGGGGAGAGAGACCGGGAGCGGGGGGGGGAGAAAAACGGGAAGAAACGGAGCGGGGGGGGAGAGAAAGAGAAACGGGGCGGGGGGGGGAGAGAGGGGAGCGGGGAGCGGGGGGAAGGGGGAAGGAGGAGAAACGGGAGCGGGGGGGGGGGGAGAGAAACGGGAGCGGGGGGGGAGGGGGAAACGGGAGCGGGGGGGAGAAAACGCGACGGGAGCGGGGGGGGGAAGAACGGGAGCGGGCGGGGGGAGAAAGAGAAACGGGGGGGAGAAGGGCGCAGGGGGGAGAAACGGGAGAAACGGGGGGGGGGAGAAACGGGGAGCGGGGGGGGGAGAAAAGGGGGGGGAGAAACGGGAGCAGGGGGAGGGGAGAAAGGAGCGGGGAAGGGGGGGGAGAAACGGGAGCGGGGGGGAGAGAAACGGGAGCGGGGGGGGGGGAGAGAAACGGGAAGCGGGGGGGAGGGGGCGGAGAGCGGACGAGGGGGGGGAGAAAAACGAAAAAAGCGGGTGGGGGGGAGAGAAAACGGGAGCTGGGGGGGAGTGGGGGGAAACGGGAGCGGGGGGGGGAAAAGAAAAAACGGGAGCGGAGGGGGGACGGGGGGGGAAGAAACGGGACGGGGGAGAGGGAGCGGGGGGGGGGGAGAAACGGGAGCGGGGGGGGGGGGAGAAACGGGAGGCGGGGGAGGGAGCGGGGGGGGGGAGAAAGCGGGGGGGGGGGACGACAACGGGAGGGAAGGGAGAGAAACGGGAGCGGCGGGGGGGGGAGAAAGGAAGCGGAGGGGGGGAGAAACGGGAGAGCGGGGGGGGGGAAAAAAAGGGACGGGGGGGGAGAGAAAACGGGGCGGGGGGGGGGGGGGGGGAGAAGTGGGGGCGGGGGGGCGCCGAGCTGCTCCTTCTCCTCTCTCACCTCCTCCCGGGCCCGGGCCTCCTCCAGGCTCTGGGTGTTGCAGCCTCGGTGCTCCAGTAGGCAGGCGGCGCAGATACAGGCTCGGTGAGGGTGGCAGTAAAAGTCGAGCAGGCCGCCGTGCTGGGGGCAGCGGCGCTGGGCCAGATCAGGCAGCGGGGGGCTGAGGCTGTGCGAGCGGAAGGCCGGGCTCTCCAGGTGCGGCTCCAGGTGCCGCGGGCAGAAGGAGGCCAGGCAGGTGAGGCAGGTGCGGGAGGCCGAGGCCCCGGCCCCGGGCGGACAGGCATCGCAGGGCACGGAGAGCGGGGCGGCAGGCGGCTCCGGGGAGGACGACTTGGCCAGGCCGCGCTCCAGCTCATCCACCACGGCGCATAGCACCCGGTTAGGCTGCAGTTCGGGCCGCTCCGGGAAATGGGTCCGGCACTGCGGGCAGCTGAAGCCCAGGAGGCGCCGCCGCTCCCCGGCCCAGGCCTCCGTCAGGCAGTCCCGGCAGAAATTGTGTCCGCACGGCGCCGTCACCGGCTCCCGGAACAGCTCCAGGCAAATGGCACACGTCAGCTCGGCCTCCAGGCGCGGCAGCTCCACCGGGCCCGCCATCGGTACTGAGGGGAGACGGAGAGACAGCCCGCCCCCGGGGAGAGCCCCGCCCCCGGGAGAGCCCCGCCCCGCCCGCCCCCGGGAGAGCCCCGCCCCGGGAGAGCCCCACCCCGCCCCGGGAGAGCCCCGCCCGCCCCCGGGAGAGCCCCGCCCGCCCCGGGGAGAGCCCCGCCCCGCCCCGGGAGAGCCCGCCCCGCCCCGGGGAGAGCCCGCCCGCCCCGGGGAGAGCCCCGCCCCGGGAGAGCCCCCCCCCGCCCCGGGAGAGCCGCCCCGCCCCGGGAGAGCCCGCCCCGCCCCAGGAGAGCCCCGCCCCGCCCCGGGGAGAGCCCCGCCCCGCCCCGCCCCGGGAGAGCCCCGCCCCGCCCCGGGGAGAGCCCCGCCCCGCCCCCGGGGAGAGAGCCCCGCCCCGCCCCGGGGAGAGCCCCGCCCCGCCCCGGGGGAGAGCCCGCCCCGCCCCCGGGGAGAGCCCCGCCCCGCCCCCGGGGAGAGCCCCGCCCCGCCCCCGGGGAGAGCCCCGCCCCGCCCCCGGGGAGAGCCCCGCCCGCCCCGGGAGAGCCCCGCCCCGCCCCGGGGAGAGCCCGCCCCGCCCCCGGGGAGAGCCCCGCCCACCCCCGGGGAGAGCCCGCCCCGCCCCCGGGGAGAGCCCCGCCCCGCCCCCGGGAAGAGCCCGCCCCCCCCGCCCCCGAGGAGGGCCCCGCCCGCCCCGCCCCCGGGGAGAGCCCCGCCCCGCCCCGCCCCGAGTGGGGGAAACACTAACTCCCCCAACTTGCCTCAATTCCCCCCCCCATTCTTCCTTTATAACCACCCCCCCCCCCCCCCCCCGGTTTGCCCTGAGCCCAGCATTGTGAATATGGGGGCTCTATGTTAGTGTGAATATTTAGCCTCAGTGTTTGATACAGTAATGAGTGCATTGCTGTCCCCTCCCTGCCTAAACTCCAGCCCGTCCACAGTGATGCCATTGCTCCCTGGGTCCGTCTCCAAGACGCTGCCGGAGTGAGGTGACTTCTTGTAAGCTGCACCCCACAAACCTTCCGATTCTACCTCCCACTCTTATTCTATGCAAACTTTCTCTCGTTTCCTTCTCTATGAATGGTATACTTTGTCTGTATAGTATACAAAAAACAATACTTTTCACTGTATGTCAATACATGCAACAATAAATCAAAATCATTACAGCTGTTGGTAAACAAGAAACTGGACTGCAGAACTCCGACTTTTAATGAATTAACTTAGGACCACAGGGACTATTTGATCTGGAAACACTGGAGTGTCCCTGAATGTTGAATGGTGACTCATTCATACCACAACCATGGCTAAAACAAGACATGTGGAGATGCTGGCGTTAGACTGGAGTAAACACAGTAAGAAGTCTCAGAACACCAGGTTAAAGTCCAACAAGTTTATTTGATAGTAAACCCACAAGCTTTCAGGGTTTGCCCCTTCATCAGGTGAGTGGGGAGTTCTGCTCACAAACAGAGCATATAAAGGCACACAGTTTACAGAATACTGATTAGAATGTGAATTTTTACTGCTAAAACAGACAGATACAGAGATAAATCAGTGAATTTTAATAGGAATAAAAGGAAAATTCTGACACTTGATTATTGTCCATGTTCTATGTGCTGCGCTGCAACAACAGAAGCTGATTTTAATACAATGCAGTTCTCAGTCATTCCACAGACTGAGTGGTCTATCCCTGAGTAATCCCAGCTCCAATCTGCATGTGGAGATGCTGGCATTGAACTGGGGTAGGCATAGTGAGAAGTCTCATAACACCAGGTTAAAGTCCAACAGGTTTACTTGGAGTCACAAGCTTTTGGAGCACTGCTTCATCATCAGGTGAGTCATTCATTCATTCATCTAATAAAAGGAGTAGTGCTCTGAGAGCTCATGATTCCACATAAACCTATTGGACTCTAATCTGGTGCTGTGAGACTGCTTACTGAGCTCCAATCTTGAGGAGTGATTCCACAAACCAATTCCAACATGGACAGCATTCATGTGTTACACCTGACCAGTCACCTTCTGTAACAGTTTCAGTGCCATCTCTCCCTGGTCAGATGGAATCTGGAAACAAAAATACAATAATCATTCAACAGAATACCTACAACCCAAATGACCATTTGGTTTATTGAGGCTGCATAGACAACAATCCCATTCAAACCCTATCCCTGTAACCCCATATATTTAGCCTGTAAATCTTCCTGACACAAAAGGGCAGTTTAGCATAGCTAATCCTCTAACCCGTACATCTTCATGTGGAAAAATTGCAAACACCAACAATCAGCCAAGGCTGGAATCAAACCCAGATTCCTGGCACTGTGAGACCACAATGCCAGCCAAAGAGTTAATCCTCAGCTCAACTTTTATTAGTGCTTGCGTGGGTTTTCTCTGGGTGCTCCGGTTTCCTCCCACATCCCAAAGATGTGCTCTTAGGCTAATTGGCAAAACAAATTCTCCCGAAATTGTCTCAAATTTGGTTTTTAATCCATAGATCTATAAACATGGACAGGGATCGTGGGTAGAGGTGGGAACATCGGGGTGGCGGCGTGGGCTCATTGGGCTGAAGGGCCTGTTTCCCGTGCTGTTTTCTTCTTTGTTCTTTATGTAGGACTTTGTCTGAAACCTTCTAAAAGTCACTCTAAACCACATCCACTGGTTGATATCGGGCTTAGTGGTCTAAAGTTCCCCGTTTTATCTCTACCTCCCTTCTTAACTCTATTAGTTATATCCTCGAAGAATTTCAGCACATTTGTCAAGCATGATTTCCCTTTCATAAATCTGTGCTGACTTTGTCTGATCCTGCCACTGGAGATTCACAAAAACAATCTTGGGAATGAAAGGCTTGACGTATGAGGTGCATTTGAGGATCTGAGTCTGTACTCGATGGAGTTTGAGGAGGAGGGGGGAATCTCAATCAAATTAGAATACTGAAAGGCCTGGAAAGGGTGGTACAGTAAGAAATCTCACAACACCAGGTGAAAGTCCAACAGGTTTATTTGGTAATACGAGCTTTCGGAGTGCTGCTTCTTCATCAGGCGAGTCCACATCGTGGATAAACTGGACGTGGGGAAGATGTTTCCATTAACAGGAGAGACTAGGATCTGAGGGCACAGCCTCAGAGTAAAGGGGCAACCCTTTAGAACCGAGATAGAGGAATTTTTCAGCCAGAAGTGAATTTATAGCCAAGGAAGGCTGGAGAGACCAGGTGGTTCAGTGAATTTAAGATAGAGATAGATAGGTTCTTGATTGGTAAGAAGATCAAAGGTTTGGGGAGAAAAGGCAGAAGGGAATTGAAAAAATCAGCCATGATTGAATGGTGAAACAATCTGATGGCCTAATTCTGCTCCTATATCTGATGGTACCACAGAGATCCCAACTATTCATATTATACATTCAATGATTTGGAAGAGGGAACTGAATGCATTATCTCCAAATTTGCACAAACATCTAGGCAGATGCCTCAGTGCAGTACTGAAGAGTGCCACACTGCTGAAGGCACTGCCTTTCAGATGGGAATTTAAACCAAGATTCTCTCTGCCTCCGCAGGTGGTCTTAAAAGATCCCCAGGCAACATTCAGGGTGTTCTCTCCATTGTCATGGTTAACATCACTAAAACAGATAAGCTGGTGAGCTGCACATTGCTGTTAGTGACAGCTGGCTATGCATAAATTGGTAAACAATGTTTCCTATGTTACAGTAGAGGCAGCACTTTATATTTCATTGCCTGTAAAACACTGGAACATCCTGTGGTCAGGAAAGGTGCTATATAATGTAAATCCTCCTCCTTTCTGTTCCTGAATCCTTTACCTCCTAGCTACTGGATCTGGGATGCTTACCCTACTTCTCAGACTGTCAGAAGTTGAGAAATGACTCACCATATGCCCAGCCTTCAGGATCCAATAGAATGCAAAGTTCTGATAGTGTTTGTAGAAGGCACCAGTGTTTGTGGGTTTCGATGGAGTATACACTGGTGTCCATCGCAGACTGAAGAATGCAGACAGTCCATGCCATTTCAGCTTCTTAACCCACATTTCTTGTCCTAGATTATGAAGCAAGAGAAAATAGATTATAAAAACTTTGATCAAATGATCTTTTTGCCTTTTCTCTTCCAGTGGGAACAGTCCCAGTTTCTCTCCATCATGAACTAACTGCAGTTTCCATCCTGGTAAATTCACACTTTCCTTTCTACAACATGCCCATGCAGTCACTAACCACTGTTAGTCTTGAACCTCACAATTCAATTGGCCTTTCCACGATTCATCTCCCTGCACATTTGTAGGTAATCCTGCATTTTGTCTCGCAAGTTTCTCTCTCTCCATTACACACTCATTCCTCCCTACTTCTGTAACCGGTTCTAGTTCTGCAACTGTGAAAACTCTGCACTGTTCCACTTTTAGCCTCTTACAAAAGAGCCTTAGAAAGAGGAGGAGGAGACCATTCAGCCCAACAAGCCTACTTTCCCATTCAATACCGTACAGTGCTGGCTTCCCAAACATTCACATGAACAAACAATACTTTATTCACCATGCTTATGCTCCACCCACACTCAAAGGAACTCCCCCACTTCCCTCACATGACGCATTTTGTAGACGCGTCACCATGTGGCCACTCGGTCTACATCATCCCAGTTTAAGTTGGGAAAACTGATGGTCCGCAATATAATAGTGTGCAAAACACTAACTGTGTATAACCCCTAGATAACATACAGATTGGACAGGCTAATAATCCACAACTATTTATATATGGTGCAACACACATTAAAGATGCTGTAGCTGGCACAGAG
Source organism: Sphyrna mokarran (assembly GCA_024679065.1). Lineage (NCBI taxonomy): Eukaryota > Metazoa > Chordata > Chondrichthyes > Carcharhiniformes > Carcharhinidae > Sphyrna > Sphyrna mokarran. The sequence continues at coordinate 1,272,592 of JAGIQG010000021.1, read as the reverse complement.
CCCATCACGTCTCCTTTATTCTTTTATCCTGTTGTGCAAAGATGAGATTTGAAGATCAGTTGCAGACCAAGTGATGACGTGACCTTGGAACCTGGTGTTCAGTTTGATCATACGCCCTGATCATAAGGTTATGCCAAGTGGTTGCACAGTTTTCTCAGGCTGGTATCCTTGGTGCAGATGATCTGGAGTGTTCCCCTGTACTCAGTACGTGCAGGACTCACTGCAGAGGCCACTGAAGGTATTTGTATGCCCACTGGTGAAGGGGCCCTGTGGTATGGTTCAGCTGACTGAAGTGAGTCTGTTGGTACCAGTTCCAATACCTGTAGGAGATGACGGTGGTTGTTTACAGTGCGCACTGTGAGGCTACCATGTAACTGTTCAGCTGTAGGGCATGGCTGAATATCACTATTAACTTGTCATGGTTGCATACAGTCTGGACTCTGACCATTTGATCAGTGTTAGAAAGCCAGGTCTACAGGCATTTTGAAGTAGGGAATCCTGGATGGCTTGGAATTTTGAGACCCTGGTCAAGAAGGAAGCACATGACATGCATAAGCAGCTGAAAACAAGTGGATTCCTTGAAGAGTATTGAGGATGTCAGAGTAGAGTTAAGAGAAAAATCAGGAAGGCAAAAAGGGGACATGAGCTTGTTTTGGCAGGTAAGGCAAAGGAGAATTCAAAGAGCTTCTACAAATACATAAAGAGCGAAAAAGAGTAACTAGGGAGAAAGTAGAGCCTCTGAAGGATCAACAAGGTCATCTACATCATCTACATGTAGATCTACAAAAGACAGCTGAGATCCTAAATGAATATTTCTCATCAGTATTTACTGTTGAGAAAAGCATGGATGTTAGGGAACTTGGGGAAATAAATGTCTTGAGAAGTGTACATATAACAGAGGAGGTAGTGCTGGAAGTCTTAAAGTGCACCAAGGTAGATAAATCCCCAGGCCTGAAGAAGCATATCCCTGGAATTTGTGGGAGGCTAGGGAGAAAATTGTGGGTCCCGTAGCTGAGATATTTAAGTCATCGATAGTCACAAGTGAGGTGCCTGAAGATTGGAGGGTGGCAAATGCTGTGCCTTTCTTTAAAAAGGGCTACAGGGAAAAGCCTGGGAACTACAGGTCAGTGAGCCTCACATCTGAAGTAGGTAAGTTGTTAAAAGCTATTCTGAGGGACAGGATCTTTAGGCAATTAGAGATGCAAAGAGAACTAATTAGGGATAGTCAACGTGACTGAGTGGAAAATCACGTCTCACAAATCTGACTGAGTTTTTGAAGGGGTCACCAAGAAGGTGCTTGTGGGCAGTGCAGTTGATATTCTACATGAACTTTAGCAAGGCCTTCGACAAGGTACAGCATGATAGGCTGTTGCATAAGGTTAAATTTCACGGGATCCAGGGTGAGATATCTAAATGGATACTAAACTGGCTCGAAGATAGAAGACAGAGGGAGATGTAGAGGATTGTTTTTCAAACTGAAGGCCTGTGACTAGCGGTGTGCCTCCGTGATCAATGCTGGGTCCACTATTATTTGTCATTTATATTAATGATTTGGATGAGAATTTAAGAGGCACGGTTAGTAAGTTTGCAGATGACACCACGATTGGTGGCATAGTGGAGAGTGAAGGTTATCTCAGATTGCAAAGGGATCTTGATCAATTGAGACAGTGGGTTGATGAATGGAAGATGGGAGTTTAATTTAGATAAATGTGAAGTGATGCATTCTGGTCAATCAAACCAGGGCAGGACTTACTCAGTTAATGATAGGGCATTAGGGAGACTTGTAGAACAAAGATCTCGTGGACAGGCTCATAGCTCCTTGAAAATGGAGTCACAGGTGAAGGCAGCATTCGGCATACTTGGATTCATTGGTCAGAACATTGAATACAGGAGTTGGGATGTCTTGTTGAAGTTGGTCAAAACATTGGTAAGGCCCACACTTGGAATACTGTGTGCAGGTCGCCCCATTTTACAGAGGATATTATTGAACTAGAAAAAGAGTACAGAAAAGATTTACTAGGATACTACCAGGACTTGATGGATTGAGATATGAGGAGAGACTGGATAGACTGGGACTTTTTTCTCTGGAGCGTAGAAAGCTCAGAGATGATCTTATAAAAGGTCTATAAGGGGTATAGATCAAAATGAGGGGCATAGATTAGCTAGATAGTCAATATTTTTCCCAAAGGTAGGGGAGCCTAAAACTAGAGGGCATAAGTTTAAGGTGAGAGGCGGCAGATATAAGAGTCCAGAGGGATAATTCTTTCGCACAGAGGATGGTGAGTGTCTGGAACAAGCTGCCAGAGGTAGTAGTAGAGGCAGGTACAATTTTATCTTTTAAAAAGCATTTAGACAGTTACATGGGTAAAATGAGTATCAAGGGATATGGGCTAAATGCAGGCAATTGGGATTAGCAAGTGGGTTAAAAAAAGGGCAGCAGGGGTGATAGACATGAGAAGACTTTGGTGGATAGGATCAAGGAGAACCCTAAAGCTTTTTATAGATATGTTAAGAATAAAAGATTGGATAGGACAAGATTAGGGCCAGTCAGAGACAGTAATGGGAAGTTGTGCGTGGAGCCTGTGGAGATTGGAAAGGCACTGAATGAGTATTTTTCATCAGTCTTCACGTGGGAAAACGTCAATGTAGTCGAGGAGAATACTGGGGTACAGGGTTGTAGACTCGACAGGATAGAGGTACATAAGGAGGAGGTGTTAGTTATTCTTGAGAGAATGAAAATAGATAAGTCCCCTGGGCTGGATGGGATTTATCCCAGGATTCTCTGGGAGGCAAGAGAGCAGATTGCAGAGCTTTGGCTTTGATCTTCATGTCGTCGTTGGCTACAGGTGTAGTGCCGGAAGACTGGAGGATGGCAAATGTTGTCCCCTTGTTTAAGAAGGGGAGTAGAGACCGTCCTGCGAATTATAGACCGGTGAGTATTACTTCTGTTGTGGGGAAAGTTTTGGAAAGAATTATAAGGGATAGAATTTATAGTCATTTAGAAAGAAATGAATTGATTAGGGATAGTCAACATGGATTTGTGAAGGGAAGGTCGTGCCTCATAAACAAAGAACAAAGAATAAAACAGCACAGGAAACAGGCCCTTTGGCCCAATGAGCCCGTGCCGCCACCCCGATGTTCCCACCTCTACCCGCGATCCCTGTCCATGTTTATAGATCTATGGATTAAAACCAAATTTGAGACAATTTAGGGAGAATTTGTTTTGCCAATTAGCCTAAGAGCACATCTTTGGGACGTGGGAGGAAACCGGAGCTCCCGGAGAAAACCCACGCAAGCACGGGGAGAATGCGCAAACTCCCACAGACACAGGCCCAAATCAATGTATCTGCACAGCACAGCGATAGTCACTGAGCTGTCGTGTTGCCCATCAGATAGTCCAGGTCAAGTGTACACTAACGACGTGAAGCAGTAGGATACTCTCGAAAAAGATCCAAGAGCAGTCCTCTCACGACCCATCGCGTGTATGCCCCTCGTTAGACAACAAGGTGGACCAAAGCACCTGCAGGATAAAAACAAGTACATCAATATCATCATCTATTTACACACTTCCCAGGGATTCCCAAGGCTCATGATCCCTATTTTAAATCTGTTTTCTATACCCCTCCATTCCCATTCTGTTCATGTGCCCATCTAAGTATTTCTTAAGTAACTCCAGAGTGCCTGCCTCCACCACTTTACCTGGCAGTGCATTCCATACCCCCACCACCCTCAGTGAAAAAACTCCCTCTAGCATCTAAATTATACCTTACCCCACTCACCCTAAGCCCGTGACCCCTCGTGCTATTTGAGTCCATCCTAGGAAAAAGCTTAGCCCTGTTTATCTATCCCCTTCAAAATCTTGTACACCTCTATTAGATCTCCTCTAAGTCTACGTCCTTCTAAGGAAAACAGTCCCAATTTGCCTAATCTCTCCTCGTAACTCAGACCTTCCATACCAGACAGCATCCTGGTAAACCTCCTCTGCACTCTCTCTAGAGTCTCTACGTCCTTCTGGTAGCAAGGCGAACAGAACTGGACACAGTATTCCAAATGAGGTCTAACCAGCGTTTTATACAACTGCAACATTAAAGGCCAGCTCTTGTACTCTATACCCCTTCCTATAAAGGTTAACATACTATATGCTTTCTTCACAACCTTCTCCACTTGCTCTGCCACCTTCAGAGACTTGTTCACCTGTACCCCCAGGTCCCTCTGCATTTCTATACTCTTAATAGGTCTACCCTTTGTCATATACCTCTCCCCTACATTCCTTCTCCCGAAATGCATCACCTCACATTTATCAGGATTGAATTCCATCTGCCATCTGTCTGCCCAAGCTACCAGCCTATGTCCTGCTGCATCGCCTGACAATGCTCCCCACTATCCGCAAGTCCAGCCATCTTTGTATCGTCTGCAAACTTGCTGATCACTCCACTTACTCCCTCTTCCAAGTCATTTAGATATATTACAAATAGAAGAGGTCCCAGTACCGAGCCCTGCGGCACACCACTAGTGACCAACCTCCAGCTAGAGAAACACCCTTCCACTATTACTCTCTGTCTCCTATTACCAAGCCAGTTACTTATCCATCTAGCTACCTGTCCTTGTATCCCATTTGCCTTGACCTTCTCGACTAACCTCCCATGAGGGACTTTGTCAAACGCCTTACTAAAATCCAAACAGACAACATCAACGGCTTGCCCTTCGTCCACTGATTTCGTCACCTCCTCAAAAAATTCTACCAGATTTGTAAGGCACAACCTCCCCTTAACAAATCCATGCTGCGTATCCCTAATCAGATCACAACGCTCTAAGTGCCTATACATCCTATCTCTAAGAATCCCCTCCAACAGCTTCCCTACCACTGACGTCAAACTCACCGGCCTATAATTTCCAGGGTTATCTCTACTACCCTTTTTAAACAAACCTTAGAGTTTTTTTTGAAAAGTGACCAAAGGGGTGGATAAGAGTAAGGCAGTTGATGTGGTGTATATGGATTTTAGCAAAGCTTTTGATAAGGTTCCCCATGAAAGGCTACTACAGAAAATACAGATGCACAGGGTTGAGGATGATTTAGCAATTTGGATTAGGAATTGGCTAACTGATAGAAGACAGAGGGTGGCAGTTGATGGGATATATTCAAACTGGAGTTTAGTTACTAGCGGTGTACCTCAGGGATCTGTTTTGGGGCCACTGCTGTTTGTTAATTTTATAAATGACCTCGATGAAGGTGTAGATGGATGGGTTAGTAAATTTGCTGACAACATCAAAATTGGAGGAGTTGTAGACAGTGAGGATGGATGTTACAGTTTGCAGAGGGACACAGATAAGCTGCAGAGCTGGGCTCAGAGGTGGCAAATGGAGTTTAAAGTGGAAAAGTGTGAGGTGATTCACTTTGGTAAGAGTAATATGTGTACAGAATATAGGGCTAATGGTGGAACTCTTAGTAGTGTAGATGAGCAGAGAGATTTTGGTGTACAGGTGCATAGATCTCAAAGTTGATACTCAAGTTGATAAGGTTGTTAAGAAGGTGTACAGTGTTAGCTTTTATTGGTAGAGGGATTGAATTTCGGAGCCGCAACGTCATGTTGCAACTGTACAAAACTCTGGTGCAGCTGCGCTTGGAATATTGTGTACAGTTCTGGTCGCCACATTATAAGAAAGATGTGGAGGCATTGGAGAGGGTACAGAGGATGTTTACCAGGATGTTGCCTGGTATGATGGGTAGGTCTTATGAGGAAAGGCTGAGGGAGTTGAAGTTATTTTCATTAGAGGGAAGAAGGTTAAGAGGTGACCTAATTGAGACATACAAGATGATCAGAGGGTTAGATAGGGTGGATAGTGAGAGCCTTTTTCCCTCGGATGGTGATGGCTAACATAAGGGGACATAGCTTTAAATTAAGGGGTGGTAGTTATAGGACAAATGCTAGAGATGGGTTCTTTACTCAGAGGGTAGTAAGGGCGTGGAATGCCCTGCCTTTGATGTTCTATGGATAAGTTGGGCTGAAGGGCCTGTTTCCATTCTGTAAACCTCTGTGGCGCAGGCTCGTTGGGCTGAAGGGCCTGTTTCCTGTACTATTTTGTTCTTTGACTATCTTTGGACTGGGAGCCAGGGGCAGTGAGCTGATCTGAAAATATCCAAGTTGATGCACATTGTTGTGTTGAGCTGGGTAGGATACAAGACTCGTCTGGGATGGGTTGTACTGTACTGTGTGTACAGCACTCTGCAGTCAAGTAAACAATGGCAAGAGCTGACATCCTTAAAGTTTTAGCATCTGCATCACATGACAAGCACAGGTTTGCTGAAGAGGTGGTTTGAAGTTTTGATCAGACATTTTCAGTCAGTCAGCGTTCAATCAAGGGTAACAGCAAGATGAACTGTGCTGCTTGTGATTCGTCTCTTGCCATTCGCAGAAAAGGTGAGTTCATTCTTGGCTCTGGCATTGTGAAGGTGAATGATACTGCAGTCTGTTGCTGCTGGACAGCTTTACAATGTCATTGCTGATATCATCTGCTAGACACTAAACACAGGTGAACTTACTAGTCAGATTATTGGAGACAGATCATTGTGGGATGTACATGTACAGCTGGTGTAAGGTGTATTGTGTGTGTGTTGGGGAGTAGAGGGATAATGTTTGGAATTTTGGACTTGTCCTCTGGGTGGCCAGTATGTCTGAAAGGCATTTTGCTCAAGGGGCAGGTTGGTGATGGATTTTCAGCTGAGAGTTTGTTGCTTGGATTGAGCTGTTGGATTTTTTTCATGTGGAAGAGTTCCTGGGAATTCTGATTGCGGTTGATTGGTGGGACCATGTCATGGAATGGATCTATGGCAGAGATAGAAGCACTTTTTAAGTTTTAGGGGTGCAGACTAGTTGGGAGCCTGGGAGGTCTGCATGGTGCTCTCAAATTCTTTTTACTCTGAAAGCTCTAAGATTTAACACAATTTATATCAAATGTATTTATGGGTGCTAACTGTATTTAAAGTCTGTAAGAGGAATATTGCTTATTTGGAACTGAAACAGTGATAAGCTAGAAATAGCTTCTTTTCAATTTTAAGTATTGTTTTAACTGTTAATAGTTAAGCTGCTTCTAGTTATATTAAAATCATAATATTAAATAAACTTTATTATAAAAATCCCTAATTTGTCAGTGGACTCATTCCTGGAAGGAAATATCTTTTCTTCACATTGATCCCAAAATAGAAACATTAACTGTTTCCTTCAGGTATTTGTCTGATCACTCATCTGTGCTCTAAACCGTCTATCTCGAGATGAAAGGTTCAATAGCTTTAGTGATGTTTGCAGGGAAGAAGAGACCAGAATGCGTCTCATGCTCCATATAAATGCCCTTTACTGAACTTTCTCCCAGAATGTGTTCTTTACCATGAACTGTTAACCGCAATGGTGGGCAGACAGCTCACGTGTGCAACTTAACACATCACCTTCCACCTCAGAACGGGAGGTATTCAGTGACCTAGAGCTCTCACATGTATAGAAACTGCAAGTCCACTTTCAGACTGGATGAAGAAACTGGTAGAGCAATAAAAACCATTTTTAAATAAGTGTGTAGCAGAAAACACAAGAGCCACACAAAGCGTCATGAAAATCAAAGCCATACATTGTGAAAATCCATCTGTGAGATCCCGCAGTTATCACAGCAGCACTGTACTGAAGCAGCCTGCTGACCTGTGGATGGTACCTAGCACAATGTGTCCAACATTATTGAAAACTCTTACCCAAGGTGTCCACAATCAGGTCCAGCTGTCCATTATAAACTGTTACGTTCACACCAGCAATCAGCAGCTTGTCAATAATGTCAACCGCTGGTTTCATGAAGTCACCCTCCATATTGGAGAACACAGCAGCAGACTGACCTGGGTGGTTTCAGATAAGAAACAGATCAAACATAGCTCATTCCAACTGTAGAGAATCAAGTTCAGCAGCATTAATAGACCATAGAAAAGCTATAAGATACTCAACTGAACCTAAAGAGGCATGGCGAATTAGTAAGGGACAAATTAGCGAACACAGAGCTGGTGGGGGGGGGGGGGGGAAATAGAACATAGAACATAGATAGACAAGGAATAGAGGCCTCTGGGAAGGGAAGGTCAAGTGCAGGCAACTGGAGGAGGGAGGAGGTAGAAACAGGAGGAAGGACAATGGTTTGGAAGGGTTGGAGAACAGGACATCAGGGCAGGGACACCTTAGTTGTTAATGGGTTCTCATACTCAAATCCTCTCCATGTACCCCTTGTACATTACCTCCCCATTTGACAAAGTCAGGGATGATTTTCAGCTTCTTTCTGATGGGTCCATTCATCAGGCTCTCCAGGTTGGTACGCTGCAATGGGGCAACATGATGCTGGTAAAGACTGACTGGAACACAGAAACGAAACTGTGAGAGTAACTGAGGGGTCAACAATATCCAAAACGCAGTAACTAGGAAGGACAGACAGAGAGTACTTGGAATAGAGTAACTGCGAGGGATAGAGAAGGCAGGGGATTCAGAATGGAGTAACCGCAACAAACAGAAAGGGAGGCTGCTCAGAATGGAGTAATTGTGAGGAATAGAGAATCAGAATACTTGGAGGACAGTATTACGATCCCAGTTGAGGTTATAACTGGCTGAAGAGATCACAGAATCAAACCTGGGCTCAAAAGATAGTAACATTTCATTTTTTAAAAATCAAACGTTGTGGAAGAATCACAGAATCATTAAATAGTTTTAACACCACTGTGGCACAGTGGTATCATTGCTGCCTCAGAGCCAGGGATCCAGGTTCAATTCAGGTTTCAGGTCACTGATTGTATAGAGCTTACACATTCTCCCTGTGTTTGCATGGGTTTTCTCGGGGTGCTCTGGTTTCCTCCCACAGTCCAAAGATGTGGAGGATTAGCAGGTTAAATATGTTGGGTTACGGGAGGTGGGAGCTGGGTGGAATTGTTGTTGGTGCAGGCTTCGTGGGACGAATAGTCTCCTTCTGCACTGTAGGGATTCTATGATTCTATAAACAAAAACTAAAACAATTAAACATGGAAAAAAGTAGATAATATATTACTCCATTATTCTCCTTTTGGCTTAAGAAACACAAGTTTTACATTTTATACAGTATACTTAATATGGTTGACAAAGTACATTTGAATCTATAATGGGCTCATTAGCACAATGTTAGTGCTTGTAATTTGCATTCCAAAATCCACTTCACATTTTCAAATATTTCAGCTTCCACTGAGTATTTTATCAACTTCACTTCCAATTTCCACCCTGCTATTACCTTCACATGCTCCATCCCATCCTTCATCTCTGTCTCCATTTCTGGTGGGAGATTGTTCACCAGTACCTATTACAAACCCATCAAATTCCACAATTAGCTCGATTACAGCTCTTCACACCCCACATTCTGTAAGGATTCCACCCCATTCCCTCAGTTCCTTCACCTCTGCCGCATCTGTTCTGATGATGTCACTTTCTAAGGTAGCACGGATGAAATGTTTTCCTTCTTCCTCAATCGTGCTTTTCCATCCAGTGTAGATGACAGGGATCTCAACTACGTCCAACCCATCCCCAGGGCCTCTCACTCCCTCCCTCCCTCTCACCATCAGGATAGGGGCCCATTGTCATTCCACCAGTTTCCACATTCAAAGGATCAGCCTCCGCCATTTCCTTCAACCCCAGATGTTATTACCCCCTTCCATCCCCCTACCCCCTGCCAGCATTCCGCAGGGACCATTCTCTCCTAGGATATCCTGGTCTGCACCTCCATCACACCTAACACCTTAGTACCCCACCCCTGGTATCTTCCCATGCAATCGCAAAAGGTGCGACACCTGCCCATTCACTTCCTCCCTGCTTACCATTCTAAAACCCCTTCCAGGTGAAGCAGTGCTTCACACACGCCTCCTTCAATCTGGTTTATTGCATTTGCTGTTTCCAGTGCAGTTTACTCTAAATCAGAGACCAAACACAGACTGGTTATGGGTGTGGTTCCGGCGGACTGGAGGATAGCGAATGTGGTCCCGTTGTTCAAGAAGGGGAAGAGAGACCTTCCAGGGAATTATAGGCCAGTGAGTCTTACTTCTGTTGTGGGCACAGTATTGGAGAGAATAATTAGGGATAGGATTTATAGTTATTTAGAGAGAAATGAATTGATTGGGGATAGTCAGCATGGTTTTGTGAAGGGTAGGTCGTGCCTTACTAACCTCATTGAGTTTTTGAAAAAGTGACTAAAGAGGTGGATGGGGGTAAGGCGGTTGATGTGGTATATATGGACTTTAGTAAGGCGTTTGATAAGGTGGCCCATGGAAGACATCTGCAGAAAATGCAGATGTATGGGATAGAGGGTGATTTAGCTAATTGGGTTAGGAAGTGGCTAGCAGGTAGAAGACAGAGGGTGGTGGTTGATGGGAGATATTCATCTTGGAGTTCGGTGACAAGTGGTGTACCTCAGGGGTCTGTTTTGGGGCCCCTGCTGTTTGTAATTTTTATAAATGATCTGGATGAGGGTATTGAAGGATGGATTAGTAAATTTGCAGATGACACTAAAGTCGGTGGAGTGTAGATAGTGAAGAGGGGTGTTATAGTTTGCAGAGAGACTTGGACAAGTTGCAGAGCTGGGCCGAGAGGTGGCAAATGGAGTTTAATGTGGAAAAGTGTGAGGTAATGCACTTTGGCAGGAGTAATAAATGTGTAGAGTATACGGCTAATGGTAGGATTCTTAATAGTGTTGATGAACAGAGGGATCTTGGTGTTTATGTGCATAGATCCCTGAAAGTAGGCAGTCAAGTCGATAAGGTTGTTAAGAAGGCATATGGAGTCTTAGCTTTTATTGGTAGGGGGATTGAATTTCGGAGCCGCAACGTCAGTTGCAACTGTACAAAACTCTAGTGCGGCCGCACTTGGAGTATTGTGTGCAGTTCTGGTCCCCACATTATAAGAAAGATGTGGAGGCATTGGAGAGGGTACAGAGGAGGTTTACCAGGAGGTTGCCTGGTATGGAGGGCAGGTCTTATGAAGAGAGGCTGAGGGATTTGAGGTTGTTTTCGTTAGAAAGGAGGCGGCTAAGAGGGGACCTAATCGAAACGTATAAGATGATTAGAGGTTTAGATAGGGTGGACAGTGATAGCCTTTTTCCTAGGATGGAAAAAGCTAGCACGAGGGGACACAGCTTTTAATTAAGGGGTGATAGTTATAGGACGGATATCAGAGGCAGGTTCTTTACCCAAAGGGTGGTTCGGGAGTGGAATGCCCTGCCTGCAGCAGTTGTAGATGCGCCAAGTTTGGTGGCGTTTAAGAGGTTAGTTGATACGTATATGGAAGAGAAGGGAATGGTTTAGTTTGGAGGGGCATTGCTTTTTATATTGGTCGGCGCAACATTGAAGGCCGAAGGGCCTGTTCTGTGCTGTAGTGTTCTATGTTCTATGTTCTATGAACACCTTCAGTCTGTCTACAAGCAGGACCCAGACCTTGCTGCCGCTGCTAATTCCACCCTGCTCTCCTGTCCACATGTCTAGCCTGAGCCTTTTGCAATGTTCCAGTGAATCCCAATGCAAATTGGAGGACCAGTACCTCACCTTCCGAACTGAACACTGAGTTCTACAACTTCAGAGCCTGAACTCTCCCCTCCACCTTCACCCCACTTCCATTTATTTTATTTCATTTCTTCTTTTCTTTTCATTCATTCACTTTTACCACTTTATATCCTTATTTCTGTTTTTCCACTTATGAAATCTTGCTCTCCACCTGGTCTCCACAACAACAACAGATGAATGAACACCGCTCGATAATCACTGGCAAGACTGTTCCCTTCCTGTTGGTGAACACTTCAGCAGTCACAGGCATTTGGCCTCTGATCTTCGAGTAAGCATTCTCCAAGGCAGCTTTCACGACACACGACAGCACAGAGTCGCTACGCAGAGACTGATAGCCAAGTTCCACACACGAGGACAGTCTCAATTGGGATCCGGGTTCATCTCACACTATCCATAACCCCAACAGCTTGCCTGGGTTTGTAAAATCTCACTTACTATTCTGTCTGGAGATAATACCCATCTCTTTAACCCGTGCTTAATGCTATCTCCACTCACATTGTCTGTACCTTTAAGACTTGATTAGCATTCTAATCAGTACTCTGTAAACTGTGTGTGTGTCTTTACATCCTCTGTTTGAGATCAGAAATCTCCACTCACCTGACGAAGGGTCAGAGGCCTGAAAGATAGTGGGTTTTGCTACCAAATAAATCTGTTGGACTTTAACTCTGGTGTTGTGAGACTTCTCAGTGTTTATCCCAGTCCAGTGCCGGTATCTCCATATCTATTCTCTCTCCACAGGTGCTGTCAGATCTGCTGAGATTTCCAGCATTTTCTGTTTTTGTTTCAGATTCCAGCATCTGCATTATTTTGGCTTTATATCACTGAAAGTCTGCTCCCCAATTTAAATCTTGTTAAATGCAATTGTCTGACTTATATTTTTTAAAGAGGCCTGAATCTTTGCAATTCCTTTCTTTCCAGTTACTACTTGCCGAGTTGAGAGAGTTCATGGCTCTGTGACCCGTCTCCAACTGCCTCTAGCTTCCAGCATCTTTAACAGGCCTCCAGTTGCTAAACAACTATATTTATTCTTTATTCCCTCGCGCTCTTTATCATAACAGAATCCCAGTTGGAATTGAAATCAAACTGCTACACATACAAATATTTTTGTCCAGCCTGAAATGTAATTATTGGTTTCTTTCAGGTACAAGAACATAAAAGTAAACTCTTCAAAAACTAAGGACAGGAATCTATCACCTCACTCGCCGTGGAATCGGAATGGATGAGGGTCTGACAATGGAAATCACTGCTGACCTCAGGTAGGAATTTCAGGTCTTGTCCGAGTGAGGCTGTAAAATCCCACCCACAATCTTATTTCTAATGTTTGCCAATACAAATCTAAATCCGTTAAAACTGTGCTCTCCAAGTGGTCAATGCAGATCAACCTGCCTTACTGTGCCAAAAATGCACAAGACTCAAGAAATTTGTAACAATGCCAGCTCATTACCTGCTGAACCACACCAAAAATCCACATAGCACAGGCAACAAGATTCTTGCCAACACCAAAAATTAAAATAGAACATTACAGCGCAGTACAGGTCCTTCGGCCCTCGATGTTGCGCCGGCCACTGGACCCTCTAACCTAAACTATTCCAATATCATCCATATGCCTATCCACCGACCATGTGAATGCCCCCAAAGTAGGCGAGTCCACAACTGCTGCAGGCAGGGCATTCCACGCTCTCACCACCCTCTGTGTAAAGAACCTGCCTCTGACATCTGTCCTATAATTACCACCTCTTAATTTAAAATTATGTCCCCTCGTGTTGGTCATCACCATCCGAGGAAAAAGGCTCTCACTATCACTGTCACCCAAATAAGCTGGGTGATGAGCAAGGAGCCAGGGGCTTTCAAGGGAGCAAAAACCTACCATTCCCACCAGGGATTTGAAAGTGAAATTCTCATTATGAATGTCAAGGATAAGACCATTTGTCAGAGTGTATCCCTGAATAAAAGAGCTCAGTTGGAATGGCATCACAAAACAATGCATGGAAAATTTCAAGAAAATGTTCCTTTAAACAGCACAATTTGGATGGAGAACATTGAGGAGTTAAAAGGAATTTTGAAAGCTCAATAGTCACTCCAAGGCTAGTAAAAAATCATCTTTATGCATTAATCATTTGCTGGCCAATTATTAGAAACCATTCATCGATGGTGAAATTATCAAGGAGGCTGTGATGGTCCCTGCTAGCAACTTGCTCAAAGACTTTATAACGTGAAATTATGGCAGCCATTAAGAGCACGTCCTTTAGGGGAGGAAATCTGCTGTCCTTATCCAGTCTGGCCTACATGTGAATCTCTTAAAACTCATTAAACCACCTGGCATCAACCTGGACACCAGAAACAACAACTGCAAACCCAGCCCTGTTGCCCCTATGATGTTCTCCCCACTAACATTTGGAAATTTATGTCAAAATTGGGAAAGCTTTCTCAGACTAGTCAGAATAAAATCAAATTACTGCGAATGCTGGAATCTGAAACAAAAAGAGAAAATGCTGGAAAATCTCAGCAGCTCTGACAGCATCTGTAAAGAGAGAAAAGAGCTGATGTTTGGAGTCCAGATGACCCTTTGTCAAAGCCCATAAGCATCCAGCAAAATTGATGTATATCCTCTGCCAAAGCTGTTTTGGCCAATCCCATTGGTGAAGTGGTTGTGGAGGTGGAGTATTCGGTATTCGAGCACATGACTGGCATTGCTCCATTTTTTCTTCCATTCGTGAGAGTCAAATCCCAGCCACCAAAAATAGCTGTGTGAGAGCTCTTTCATCCATACCACCCCTGGATGACCTTTGCGTTGTTAATCAAGGATTCAGCTTTGTAAGCACAGCGGGATTGATCACCCAATGCCCTGTAGCAAAACTCCATTCTGGACAGTTAATTCAGGTTCCCTCATTGTCTAAAGTCTGAATTCAAGATTCTTTTGTTTCTCCAATGATGTTCTTCTCAAAACCATGTCCCTGACCCTACCCATTACCAGGTCATTCCCCATGTGTCTGTGCATCTGAAATGTTATTGGGATATTCTCCATCTGGATGAAGTATGATATGTTTTGTAATTTGATTTTGTCCTGAAGTGCAATCTCATTTGCACTGTCATGCTGCTCTGATTGCCAGAATTTGATTTCACATTCACAATGGTATCAATGTCCATTTTCACAGACAGCGTGAGACTAACAATAGAATTCCCTGCTATGGATCAAAACCGATTGGTCAATCACAGGCCTGATAGGACGGGGAGTTGGGTTTGAATGCGAGGAAAAATGAGTGTCAGCAATGGCTCAATGTTAGCAGAAAGCTTTGTGCTGTGCAGTGTGGGGTCAAACCTCACTCCAGGGCTAGAACATAATCTTGGCATTCAAACCCAACTCCCTCTCCCATCAGGCAGTTCCTCAATTCCTGTTCCCAAAGACTTTGGATTCATTCCACACAAAACACCATCCTACAAGACACTCACCTAGCTGGTCATTTCTCATTGCAGGGGTGAGTTGTGGGGACACAGAGTCTGCCTGTTCGGTCATTATGTTGTAAAAGTTCACTCCATTTGTATTCTGTAACAGAACCAGCAAGATGTTATGCAATCAATTACTCCCGCATCCCCCTATTTCAGCTATGCATTCCAATCAACTCCTCCCCTCTCCCCAGTCCCAGCCATTCCAGGCCAATTTCCCAGTTCTGTGTTAGCAATGCTATTCACATCAGAGTCCCTGTTACATACACCGTATCTGCCATTCTAATACTCACTTTCTGAACAACTTGCTCGGTTACAGCCCACAGCTCAGTTGCCTCTTGATAATTGCCAGTCTCAATCGCTGCCTGCACTTTTTTAGCGTAAGAATTAACCTCAGCCAATCCTTGGTCATCCAGCAGTGACTGGAAAATAACACACACGCTTAGTTTTCATAGTTTAAATATGACACACAATCTTGGGCCAAAGGTATGTACTTACCACACTGTACAGGTATGGGCCCCAGGTCAAGACAGAATCTATACAAAAAAAATGGTCACATCAGTTGTTTTTCAGGTATCGAATACCCCTTCCCACTCACCTCCACTCCCCGACCCCTACACCCACCTCTCACATCACTACATACAGCTTCATCATCTATGCCACCGGCACACCAACCCTCAGCCACACCACCTTGCACACAACACAACACAGCGTTCCTCAACACTGCAGCAGCTTTCATTGAACTGAAGGGTACATTAAATCTTACCCAGAGGTGAGATCCAGGAATCACCCAAAGCCACACCAGCAAAACGACACTTTATTTCCTTGAGCTGGACCGCCTGTGAATGAGACAAAAGATCATACATCAACAGGAATAGAATTAAAGGGAACTCTTATTGCAATCGGAGATTTACCTCAACAGATTAATACATGGCTATCCTCCCAACCCTGTCAATTCAGCCTGTCAACGTATCCCATTCCTTTCTCCCTCGTAATTATGCAGCTTCTCCTTAAATATCCCTACACAGTTCACCTCAACCAAGAGTTTGCATTGTCCCCATTCTCTGGGTGTAATTGGGGTACCCTAACTGACCAGTACTCTCAGGAAAACTCAGACAGTAGAAGACCCATGAAGCCAGTGTTTCTAAACCAAAGACGTAACTTTATTTAACTACTAATTTAGTTAGTCACTAATCGATCAGAGCGTCAACTCAGCTCCAAATAGATCTGAGCATTAATATTCTAAACAAATCAATTATAGGTTTTATCAATCGTTTTACTGTTTTACGTTAACTTCAAATCAATCACCTTTAATATACACATCAATAATAATCCCTGTCGTGCACATCAGCCAATTGCATCTCACCATCCAGCAGAATGATATCTCTTTCATTCACTAAATCCGGACGCTAACTCAAATCTTGGCTAAAATCATTTCTCTGTTGCCTGATCACTGTGGAGGTCAAAGAGACCGTTCACACTGGATTACCAAACTGGATAGTCACCTCATCTCACTTCTGGACACATTTCCATGCCAAGTCTACATTCATTTAGAATATCAGCATATATGTTTTAAAATTATAATTAAATATTTTACTGTATTCACGTGTAAACTATTCTCTTATAATCTTGTTTTAAAAATCATTGAACATTTTGCTAGCAATTTTGTCTGTGTCTAAATGTCGACTGTCTGAAAACTCTTTCGATTTGATTTATTGTCACATGTATTAGCATACTGTGAAAAGTATTGTTTCTTATGCACTATTCAGACAAAGCATATTGTTCATAGGGAAGGAAAGGAGACAGTGCAGAACGTAATGTTACAGTCACAGCTAGGGTGCAGAAAAGGACCAGCTTCATATTAGGTAGAAATATTCAAAAGTCTGATGGCAGCAGGGAAGAAGCTGTTCTTGTGTCAGTTGGTACGTGACCTCAGACCTTTGTATCTTTTTCCCGATGGATGAAGGTGGAAGAGAGAATGTCCAGGTGCGTGGGGTCCTTAATTATGCTAGCTGTTTTGCTGAGGCAGGGTGAAGTATAGACAGAGTCAATTGATAGTTTTCCATTTAAGCCTATCAACTGGTTAGAAATTTTCCATATCACTGGATAAATACATTTCTGCTGAATTCTGTACTAATATCTTAGTGACTAGCTTATATTTACGGCCCTTGGTCTCCTCGACAGATGGAAACTTCTTTGGTACATCTACACCATAAAACGCTTCCAAACTTTGAAGGCCTCAGACAGGTAATCCCTGGAATTTCTCTTTTGCAGAAAGAACCCCATCCAGTTTAACATTCCCTGGTGTCATTCCTGTGAATCCCTGTTACCATGTTTTTCTACTGTATCAGTAGAGACCAGGATTACTCACAATATTCCAAGTGTAATCTAACCAAGATTCTATACAAAGTTAAAATAAGTTTTCAGCTTTTCGATGCATGCTTCTAGGAATGAGCCTAGTACTATGGTTGGTTTTTTTTAAATAGCTTTATTAATCTGTTTGCCTCTCAGCCTCATGTATCTCTATCCCAAAATATTTTCTTTTTGTCTCGCCTTTCATTTGCCAAAAAAGGATATGGTCTTCTATTGTCCATATTAAAATTAATTTTCCTATTATATACCCACTCTGCAAGTTTACAGTTAACCAAGACGTGAGCTCAGTGAGAGATGTCACTGTCATTATGCCATCTCTGCCCTGCATGCAAATATCTGCTCCACTACCGCACCCATGCACCCCCCGCCCCACAAACATCTGAATGCTGCAGGTTACACAAGCAATAGTTGAACAGCAGATTTGATTAATTCCATAACATTCCTACCTTAATCAGCTCCAATGAAATTGCAGCTGCCATTTTACCCCCGTAAGATTCAGAAAAAATGTAGAACGGAATGTTCTGTTCAAAAGAAATATGTTGATATTTGGATTTTAACCTTGTAGAGTTTAAACATCTAAGCACAATAACTCATCACCAACCACACAATCCCAAGTTATATCTGGCACAAGTTGATCTGATGGAACTCAAGCTCAAGTGACCAATCACACCAGAGGGTCAACCAGGCTCTGAGTCGTTGCAGTGAAGTGCAGATTATCTAACGTATACCTGATCTCTTTATCTTAGGCAGACTATCACCACATATCTGACAAAGAAAATAGCCTCCCATGGACCAGCCAGCCCTCCCAAGGACCGTCCTGCATCCCACCCCCCGCCACCTGAGGGCCATCCTTCAAGTCATTCTGATTATGGCTAATTGTTCAACTATCTTCCTCCCATATCCCTAGGGCTAAATAATCCCAGCAGTGCAGGAAGAGGCCCATTGAATTTGCACCAATTCTCCAAAACAGTAGCACACTAAGCCCTTCCCTCCACTCTGTGTAACTGTGTTTATCGTGGCCAATCCACCTAACCTTCTTATCTTTGGACTGTGGGAGCAAACCGGAGCACCAGAGTAAACCATAGAAATGATACAGCATAGAAGGGGGCCATTCAGCCCACCTTGTTCACACAGACCCAAAGACACCCAGCTGTCCTTTCTAATCCCACCTTCCTGCACGTGGCCCATAGTCCTGAGTCTCTAATCACTGAAAACGCAGATCCAGGTAATTTGTCAATGAGTTTAAAGTCTCTGCAGTGTCTTATACAATATACACACATTATATCCCTACTTTTGTATTCTGCCAACGAAGGAGAGCATTCCATCTCCCTTCTTTACACCCTATACTCCTCCTTTCGGGATCTGAGCTCTTACCTGCCAAGATCTCTCATTTCATTTCCCCCTCTCAGTATATTCCCATTTATTATGTATTCTCTTTTACTGTTTGACCTCCCTAAATGCATCATCTTAATCTTCTTGGAGTTGAGCTCCATCTGCTACTGTCCTGCCCACCAATCCATCCAAATCATTTTGGAATTTGTAGCCATCCTCTACACTTTCCACTTCATGGCCAATTTTTTTGAGTCTTCTGCACATTTCCCAATCATGCCCCCATGTACAAGTCCAAATCAAAGAACAAAGAGAATAAAGAAAATTATAGCACAGGGACAGGCCCTTCAATTCTCTGAACCTGCATCGACCGTGCTGCCCGACTCAACTAAAACCCCTTACCCTTCTGGGAACCATATCCCTCTATTCCCATCTCATTCATGTACTTGTCAAGATGCCCCTTAAAACTCGCTACCATATACACTTCCACTATCTCCCCAGGCAACGAGTTCCAGGTACCGACCACCCTGTGTAAAAAAATTTGCCTTGTACATCTCCTTTAAACCTTACCCTTCGCACCTTAAACCTGTGCCGTCTAGTAATTGACTCTTCCACCCTGGGAAAAAACCTTCTGACTATCCACTCTGTCCATGCCTCTCAATCTTGTAGACTTCTATCAGGTCATCCCTCCATCATTCCAGTGAGAACAAACCAAATTTCTCCAACTCTCCTCATAGCTAATGCCCTCCATATCAGGGCAACATCCTGGTAAATCTTTTCTGTACCCTCTCCAAAGCCTCCTCATCCTTCTGGTACTGTGGTGACTAAAATTGAACACTATATTCCAAGTGCAGCCTAACTAAGGTTCTATAAAGCTGCAGCATGACTTGCCAATTTTTAAACTTAGTGCCCCGGCCGAAGGCAAGCATGCCATATTTCCTTCTTGACTACCTTCTCCACCTGCATTGTAACTTTCAGTGACCTGTGTACCTGAACACCAAGATCCCTTTGCCTATCAATACCTTTAAGGGTTCTACCATTTACTGTATATTTCCTATCTGTATTAGACCTTCCAAAATGCATTACCTCACATTTGTCGGGATTAAACTCCACCTGCCATCTCTCCGCTCAAATGTCTAACTGATCTATACCCTCTGATGGACCATCTGTATCCTCTGATAGTCCTCATCGCTGTCCGCAAATCCACCAACCTGTCATCCGCAAACTTACTAATCAATCCAGTTATATTTTCCTTCAAATCATTTATACATATTACGAACAGCAAAAATCCCAGCTCTGATCCCTGGAGGACACCACTTGTCACAGCCCCCCACTCAGAAACACACCTTTCCACTGCTACCTTCTGTCTTCTTTGACCAAGCCAATTTTGTATCCACCTTGCCAGCTCACTTCTGATCCCATGTGACTTCACCTTCTGCACCAGTCTGCTCTGAGGGATCTTGTCAAAGGCCTTAATGAAGTCCATGTAGACAACATCCACTGCCTACCTTCATCAGTCATCTTCACTTCCTCAAAAAACTCAATCAAGTTTGTAAGACACAACCTCCCCTTCACAAAACCATATTGCCTTTCGCTAATACCTCCACTTATTCCAAGTGGAAATAAATCTTGTCTCAAAGAATCCTCTCCAATAATTTCTCTACCTCTGATATAAGGCTCACTGGCCTGTAATTACCTGGATTATTCTTGCTACCCTTCTTAAACAAAGGAACATCATTGGCTATTCTCCAATCCTCTGGCATTGCTATCAAATAAACCTGTTGGACTTTAACCTGATGTTGTGAGACTTCCTACTGTGGAACTCCCCTGTAACCAGCGAGGATACAAAGATTGTTCTCAAGGCCCCAGCAATTTCCCCCCTTGCCTTTCTCAGTATTTTGGGATATATCTCATCGGGCATTGGAGATTTGCCTGCCTTAATGTTTCTTAAAAATCCCAATATCTCCTCCTTTTTGATCTCAACATGGCTCAATTATCTACACATCCTTTCCCAGGCTCATCATCCATCAAGTCCTTCTCTTTGGTGAATACCGATGCAAAGTACTCGTTTAATACATCACCCATTTCCTCTGGCTCCACACAGATTCCCTCCCCTGTCCTTTAGTGAGCCGACCCTCTCCTGGCTACCCTCTTATTCTTTATAGATGTGTAAAAAGCCTTGGGATTTTCCTTAATCCTGCTGACCAATGCTTTTTCATGATCCTTTTTAGCTCTTCTTACTCCTTAAGTTTCTTTCTATTTTCCCTGTATTCCACACTTGCTTCATGTGTTCCCAGCCTCCTAGCTTTGATAAATGCTTCCTTTTTCTCTTTGACAAGGCATTAATCGTGAATATATAGGCACTAATCATTAATATACAAAACAAACAACAGGAGCCCCAATACTGAGCCCTGCAGAACATCACTTGAAACAGCTTTCTATTTGCAAGGGCAGCTAGTGACCATTACCTTTTGCTTCCTGTTACTAAGCCAACTTTAGATTCAATTCACCACATTACCTTGTGTCCCATGGGCTTTTATTTTGTTGACCAGTCTGCCATGTGGGACCTTGCCAAAATATCTTATGCATCCACTGCACTCCCCTTAGCAATCCTCATTGAATTATTTGGAGAGGTGACAATCAAATTTATGAGGCATGACCTTCCCTTACCGCTGACTATCACTGACCAGTTGACATCAGATCAGAGTTGAGGAGCAGTTTCTTCACGCAAAGGGTGGTGAATCTTTGGAATTCTCTGCCTGTTGAAGCGGTGGAGGCTTCCTCGCTGAATATGTTCAAGTCAAGACTGGATAGGTTTTTGATTGACAAGGGAATTAAGGGTTATGGGAAGAAAGCGGGAAAGTGGTACTGAACCACTACAGATCAGCCATGATCTTATTGAATGGTGGGGCAGGCTCGAGGGGCTAGATGGCTGACTCCTGCTCCTATTTCTTATGTTCTCATGACAGATTTCCTAGTGACAGTTTGTCCAACGTTTCAGGATTGATTCTAACATTTGCCTACCACGGAAGACAGACTGACCAGTCTATAATTCTTTGGCATTTCCTTCATACCCTTTTTAAACAACAGAACCATAGAACTCTACTTATTAACCCTCCAGTACCTCACCTGCATTTAATAAAGATTGGAAAATAATCCTCAGAACATCTATTTCCTCCTGACCTCCCTCAACATCCTAAGAAATAATCCATCCAGTCTTGGCCACTTTTCCACTTTCAATGATTCAAAATCTAAGACTTACTCTCTCATAAAATGGTCTATCCCATATCATCAGAGTGTGACCCCCTTGTTCTGGACTCCCCCACCACCAGGAATATCCTTCCTACATTACCTGTCTAGTCTTGTTAGAATTTTATAGGTTTCTATGAGATCCCCCATCCTCCCCCCATTCTTCTGAATTACAGAGCACATGACCCTAACTGGCTCAATCTTTCCCACTATCCTAGCAATCAGCCTGGTAAAGCTTCACTACATTCTCTCGATAGCAAGGACATCCTTCCTCAGATAAGGAGATCTTACTGATGTAAAAAAAATCTATCTCAGCCTTGAGCACACTGCCTCCACTGCCCTCTGCAGTAAAAAAATTCCATAGATTCACCTCTCCGAGAAATTGTGTCTTAAATCGATGAGCCCTTACTCTGAGATTATGCTCTTTGGTTGTAAACTCCAACAAGGGGAGACATCTGTCAGCAGGAAGGCATTTCAAAACTTCATTACAGTGTTAATATAAGCCTATTTGTGACACTAATGAATAAATGTTAAACAAATGCTGTGTCACAGCGAAAAGCATCACAAAGACCAAAGAACATGCGTCTATGAAATGTCCCATGTTCGGGGTTGTGGGTTCTAAAAGAGATATGGTTTGCACACGTTGACTCAATGAACAGACCAGGTTTATTGAGGAGCTGTTGACTCTACAGAGTAGTGAAATAGTCCAATGACGACATCATCAAATCATGAAACAGCTCTGAAAGCAATCAATCACTTAAATATATAACAGTCCCATTATACAGAAACTAACATGCAATAATGACATCACCTGGAATTCCAACTTCATTTTGAAGAAGTCCTTCAGCAAAACCATCATGTCTGTTACAACCATGGAGAGATCTTTAGCAAATGCATCCGTTTTGGTGGTATAACTGTATCCAGTACCCACAGGATTATCAACAAACAACAAGCTGGCAGCTTTCACCTATCAAGGCAAAAGGGACAAGAGAAACATAATAAAAGCAAATTACTGCAGATGCTGGAATCTGAAACAGAAAATGATGCAAAATCTCAGCATCTGTGGAAAGAGAACAAAACTCTGACAGAGTGTCATCCAGATTGAAATGTTAGCTCTGTTCTCTCTCTCCACAGATATTGTCAGACCTGTTGAAATTTTTCATCTTTTTCTGTATCTGTTAAGAGAAGCATGATGGTGTCTTAGAACAGGCAGGCTGCAGGAGGCATGCTTATTGCTTAATTTGCATGCTTAATTTGCATGCTTAATTTACAGATGTCAGAATGCAATTTATTAAACTCACTCAATCATATTGGGTAAGAGAGAGAATATTGCCCAGACAGATTCCTCAAGGTAGAATTCCAGCACACAAAAAAAAAGGCACCCTCTTCAATTACTGAAGTTCTCAAGACCCCCTGTTTCCCCCATACCCAAGTCACAAGGTTAGGTTTAACACTTCCAATATCAGTAACAAACAGTGAAGGACCTGACTGAAGGAGATTGCAGAACAATTTGGATTCTGGGGAGGAATTTTACCCATGTGGTGTTTCTAGGATTCAAGTCGGTGTTAAGAGGGCCAATCTCCTTAAAGTTTCCATATCCACAGCTTGAGGCTCCTGGTCCACCCTATATAAGGGAGCAAGAGAGTTAGGAGTATAATGGATAGCAGAAACTGTAGCACTTTCTCACACGGTTCTTTAAAACAGAATTATTAACTTTACATTAAGGGGCTCCCAGAATGGTCATTTTGTATTCCTGCTCACCCAAAACCCTCCCCACTTCGGCCCATCCAGAACCCTCCCCACTCTCCTCCCCAAAACAACTTCTCTCACCCTCATCTCTGTCCTCCTGCCCCCACCCAGAACCTCATCTCTCCACAGCTGCTCTCTCCAAACATTCATCTCTCTCCCTTTCTGCCCAAACACCATCCCTCAATCCACTTCTCCAATTACTCGTTATGCCCACCAGTCCTTCCTTGTGACTCTCTCTCACTCCCGTCATCTCCAACTATCCCCCACTCCATACCACCTTTAGCATTCAAACCACTCCTTTCTGCCCTGCCTACTCTCATCCTTTATCCCATATTCCACCCACCCATAGTCCTCAAATCCCCTACACTTCCATCCTTCCCCAATCCCTTTTCCCAACTCACTCTCACTACCCAACTTCCCCGCTATCCTAACAGCCTCTTCCTTCCCTAGTTGTATTCATCACCCCATTCTCACCAATCATCCTGCCACCCTAGCCCACATCACCCTTCCCCACCATCATCGCATCCATCCTCTCCTCGTGCCCTACCCTCTGCACCCAAATAATCCCTCCCTTGTACACCCTGCTGCCCCCCTCGACCAGTCACGAAGGATGGTTACCTGTAGCCACATGACCAGAGGGAGGGACGTGAAGTTCTCAGTCGGACTGTTTGCATAATAAAGCCACCAGAACATATTTGCATCCTCACGCACAGATATATATCCCCAATCCTCCTTTCCATCTTTGTAAACATGATCACCTGTGCATGGAGAGACAGTCACAACTGTTGTTACCAACGAGAGAGTGAGGGAAGGGGAGCTGTTTTCCCTAACCCATATAGCATTCCCCTATTTCCTATACCACTTCTGGAAGGAAGTGGCACACAGGCAAACAGGGGAGTGGGCAAGCATATGCATGTGGGACGTGAGTGAACGCGCAAGCGACAGCACGTGCCAGCAAGGAATGTGTGTCATCATGGATGCATTTCTCGGGTGGCACAGTGGTTAGCACGGCTGCCTCACAGCACCAGGGACCGGGTTCAATTCCTGGCTTGGGTTACCAACTGTGTGAACTCTGCATATTCTCCCCTCGTCTGTGTGGGTTTCCTCCCGTGGCTCCAGTTTCTTCCCACAGTCCAAAGATGTGCCAGTTAGGTTGGATTGGCCACGCTAAATTATCCCTTAGTGTCATGGAGACAAGCAGGGTAAATAAGTAGGATCATGAGGGTAGGGCCTGGGTGGGATTGCAGTTGGTGCAGACTTGATGGGCCAAATGGCTTCCTCTGCACTGCAAGGATTCTATGATTTCACAGAAAATGGTTCATCTTCAGAAACATTCTGGGATAACTTGTATTCTTTATAACTGACCATTAAAGGGATATTGCAAAGATTAAAAAACATAGAAAAACTACAGCACAAACAGGTCCTTCAGCCCACAAGTTGCGCTAAACATGTCCCCACCTACTGGGCTTACCTGTAAGCCTCTATGTTACTAAGTCCCACATACTTATCCAAAAATCTCTTAAAAGACCCTATCGAATTCACCTCCAGCCCATTCCACTTACCCACCACCCTGAGTGAAAAACCTATGCCTGACATCTCCTCTGTACCTACTCTCCCAGCACTCTAAACCTGTGACTTCTTGTGGCAGCCATTTCAGTCCCAGGAAAAAGCTTCTGAGAATCCACTCAATCAATACCTCTCAACATCTTATACACCTCTATCAGGTCACCTCTCATCCTTCATCTCTCCAAGGAGAAAAGACTGAGCTCTCACAACCTATCATAAGACATGCCACCCGATTCAGGCAACATCCTTGTAAATCTCCTCTGCACCCTCTCAATAGCTTCCACATCCTTCTTGCAGTGAGGCAACCAGAACTGCACACAATACTCCAAGTGGGGTCTGACAAGGGTCTTATAAAGTTGCAGCATTACCTCCCGACTCCTAAACTCAATTCCTCAATTGAAGAAGGCCAGCACACCATACGCCTTCTTAACCACACATCCTCTATCTGCGAAGTTGATTTGAGCGTCTTATGAACCCGGACTCCAAGATCCTTCTGATCTTCCACACAGCTAAGAGTCTTACCCTTAATATTATAATCCGTCATCCTATTTGACATGCCAGAATGAACCACCACACACTTATCTGAATTGAAGTCCATCTGCCACTTTTCCGCCCAGTCTTGCATCCTATCAATATCTCACTGCAACTTCTAATATCCTTCCAAACTATCCACAACTGACTTTTGTGTCATCGGCAGATTTACCAACTCATCCCTGCATTTCCTCATTCAGGTTATTTATAAAAATCACAAAGAGCAAGGGTCCCAGAACAGATCCCTGGGGCACTCCACTGGTGACCGACCTCCATGAGAAGAAGACCCACTCTCTGCCTTCTGCAGGCAAACCAGTTCTGGATCCACAAAGCAATGTCCACTTGGATTCCATGCCCCCTCACTTTCTCAATAAGCCTTTCATGGGACATTTTATCAAACGCCTTACTGAAGTCCATATAGACTACATCTACTGCTCTTCCTTCATCAATCTGTTTAGTCACAGTTTCAAAAAAATTCAACCAGGCTCACAAGGCATGTTCTAAGAAGACAGCTCCGAAAGCTCCTGACAAAGCTGAAAGCAAAAAGTGAATAAAAGTTGTTTCCAGGTTATTTCACATTCTGAAGCATAGACAGGGATCACGGGTAGATCGGGAGTAGGAACATCGGGGTGGCGGCGCGGGCTCGTTGGGCCGAAGGGCCTATTTCCCGTGCTGTTTTGTTCTTTGACTGACAGTTTCCAGGGAAATCAGCAAGAGTAATGGATTGCTTCAGAGCGCTGCTGAAAGGGTCACCGTCATTTATCCTGTTCCTTTGTACCATTGACTTTTTAATCTTTTGGCAGATATCATCTTTTTTGTTGGCGTACACGTGTATGCATGCATGCATGTACATACAAGATCATTAGTAATGATAGGACATTGAGGAGAGTTACAGAACGAAGAGATCTAGGGGTACAGGTTCATAGCTCCTTGAAAGTGGAGTCACAGGTGGACAGAATGATGAAGAAGGCATTCAGCATGCTTGGTTTCATTGGTCAGAACATTGAATACAGGAGTTGGGATGTCTTGTTGAAGTTGTACAAGACATTGGTAAGGCCACACTTGGAATACTGTGTGCAATTCTGGTCACCCCATTTTAGAAAGGATATTATTAAACTAGAAAGAGTGCAAAAAAGATTTATTAGAATGCTACTGGGACTTGATGGTTTGGATTTTAAGGAGTGGTTGGATAGACTGAGACCTTTTCCCTCTGGAACATAGGAGGTTGAGGGGTGATCTAATAGAGGTCTATAAAATAATGAGGGACACAGACCAGCTAGATAGTCAATATCTTTTTCCAATGGTAGGGCAGTCTAAAACTAGAGGGCATAGGTTTAAGGTGAGAGGGGAGAAATACAAAAGTGTCTAGAGGGGCAATTCTTTCACACAGAGGCTGGTGAGTATCTGGAACAAGCTGTCAGAGGTAGCAGTAGAGGCCAATACAATTTTATTTTTAAAAAGCATTTAGACAGTTACACGGGTTGAGGTGGATATGGGCCAAATGCACGCAATTGGAATTAGCTTAGCAGTTTTAAAAAAAGGGCAGCATGGAAAAGTTGAACCAAAGAGCCTGTTTCCATGATGTAAACCTCTAACTATGATATTTTTATAATTCATATTATTTTGATCAGCTTTACTTTCTACTTGATGTGCATTCAGATGAGCATAAATAAAAAAAAATTTTTAAAGTATACATGGCTATAGATCAACTGCTTGAAAATAGGATTCAAATATTTAGGTGCTTGATGGTGGGTGTAAATATAATGGGCCAAAGGGCCTTTTTTTTGCTGTTAAATTCAAACTCTAGGTCTGATTTTGTATTAAATTAATAACCGTTCTCCTTATTGAAGAAACCTGGGAACCTAGTGGTCATTCTGAGATTTACATAGGTTTGGCCATATAACTCACTGAAAATATCATCTAAGTATATGTTGTTACTCATGGAACAACAGAAAGAGAGATCTTGGGTACCACAACCTTTGGCACCTTTTCCTAGTTGACTTGAGTACAAACAGCGCTAACTCGATGCAAGACCTTTAATGATTTGTGCACAAGGAAAACCACTTTGCAGTTATCCTGCAAGTATTTCTAAAGTTACAGAAGAACAACTTAGTAATTATAGTCAATTACAGCAAATCAGAAACAAGCAATTTCTCTAATTCTTTATTTGCATACATATTCACCATATGTATGCAGTTTTATACCCTTTCCCTTTCAATGAAAAACTGACTTCTGCTAATCTTTCATTTGCATACATATCCCCATATCCTGCCTTTGGCGTTTGTTATGGAAAAATTTTGTCTTGCACACCCGCTGGTGAAGGTCGCAAAGCAGAACGTTAGGGGTTCTATGCAGATGAAGATTAACATGTTCATGCTGAAATAGACACTGACTCCTTTGAAGGTCTGCAGGCTGATAAATATTTTAAAAACTGTACAGAGAAGACTAACTTTTTAGCTTCTGCACAATTTAGCTTCCAAACTATGAGACTTCAATCTGAGCATTTTAGCTTCCACACTGACAGTGCATTCCTCCCATCACAGTCATAATGTATCATGGGGGAGGAGGCTCATGGGATTTAACGCAAAACAAAAACATGTAATTGAAAACAGTCACAAATCAGGTTTCTTCTACAGCCAAGTAAAGTTTGTGTTCAAGAAATGGCTCCTTTTGATGCAAATG
Organism: Sphyrna mokarran; assembly: GCA_024679065.1. Lineage (NCBI taxonomy): Eukaryota > Metazoa > Chordata > Chondrichthyes > Carcharhiniformes > Carcharhinidae > Sphyrna > Sphyrna mokarran. The sequence goes on along the minus strand of JAGIQG010000021.1, from coordinate 1,244,082 downwards.
AGTTTTTGGAAAAGCCCGGGTTACGCAATGATTTTGTAATGAGATTAACCATTGCACACTTGGAGAGTGTGGTGGTGGAGTTACAGAGAAGTGAAGTTCATTTATTAGTCACAAGTAAAGCTTACATTAATGCTGCAATGAAATTACTACGAAATTCCTCTAGTCACCACATTCTAGCGCCTGTTCAGGTCAATGCACCTAACTAGCACGTCTTTCGGAAGAAGTAGGGATCTCATTGAAACTGATCCAAATGCGACAGGGTTAGATTGGGAACATTCTTTCTGAATCTACCCTATGATGGGCGAGTCCAGAACTAGGGGTCATAGTTTGATAAGGCGTAAACCTTTTAGGATTGAGGAGAGGAGAAATTTCTTCACCAGAGGTGGTGAATGTGTGAAATTCACTAGCACAGAAAGTAGCTGAGGCCAAAACATTGTTTGATTTCAAGAAGAAATTACATATAGCTGTTGGGGCTAAAGGGATCAAAGGATATGGGGGAAAAGGAGGGAATCAGGATATTGAATTTGATGATCAGCCATGATCAAAATGAATGGTGTAGCAGCTCAAAGGGCCAAATGGCCTACTTCTGCTTCTAGTTTCTATGTTGAATGGGAGCTAAGAAAGCAGAGTTTTAAAACCCAGTGACCACAAAACTCAAAATGGAAGTGAAAGATCAAGAGGGAGTTGTAGAAACTGGAAGGATATCAGTTTATTTGGGCTGTTTCAGCTAGAATAGAAGTTGGAACTAGAATTTTAGGCAAAGGAAAAGGAAGATACAGCATACCAGAGAGAAAGGCAGGAACAGCTTAGAAAGCTGTCACTAAAACAACAGTCTGCCCTTGACTCAAGAGAAAACATAAGAGGGAGAGATTCCAAATTAACCAAGGCCCAGTGGGGGAGGTTTGAAATGTGTTTAAACCTTCCTGGGGATTGGGTAAAAGGACACAGCAGCATTTTTCTTTTTTTAAAAAAGGTAAGGTTTGGGTTAGGTGGGGTGATTCCCCGGTAATTCCAGAGTGTAGTACGATCTTACCACCTTGTCCTGCCCATCGTTCAGCAAGACAGAAAATTAGGTTTGTATTCACTTTCTCATCTCGCCGGACCTTACTGGTGTTTTGCTGGTGAAACCAGCTTCTCGGCTAATTGAAACACGTTCGGCAGGCCAACGAGTCTAGGATGCTAGCAACTTAGCTCCCTGCCAGTCAGGTTTCACTCAGGCGAGAATCACTGCTGGACTCTCCCAGGGAAAACCAGAGGCCAGTTAAATCCCACTGGGTGGTCAGGAGCGTGGTCAGTGATGCCCATGGGGCAGGCAGTGTCAGCCTGGCAGTGCCCACCTAGCACACTGGCAGTGCCAAGGGAGTGGACTTGAACAATGACAGAGAGAAAAGATGTGTGCATGTTTTGAGGGGATAGGGAGGATTCCTTGCCTGGGGAATTTGAGAATATATGTGGAGGATGAAGTAGTAGTATTGGGAGTGGGAGGGGGTACTTTCCCCGGGAATTTGAGTCGGGTGTGGTTCCCGGGAATGGGAGAGTGTGGACTCTGAATGAGAATGTGATGAGTTATAGCTCAGCCTCGCACCCCAGCACTGATTTGAAAGCTTTTCCCGGTGTAAATGATTGGAAACTCACTCTGTAGACAGCCCGGCAGAATACTGTAAGAACAATCTCAACCAGCTCAGAATTACATCAACCCTCAGCAGACAGAGAGAAGCAGCAAAACTGCCGAACCCCGGAGCGGAGGATAAACTCTCACCTTCGGTAAGTAACACACACACAGCCAGCACCAACACAGCAGCCAGCTTCTCCATGTCGGCCTCTTCATGTGACCCCGACAGAAACCCTCCCACAACAGGCAGCACCGCCCAGAAACACACCCCATCACAGGCATCATATTCCTTCCGCTACTGAGGGAGCGCCGCACTGCCGGAGGGTCGATGCTGAGGGAGCGCCGCACTGCCGGAGGGTCGATGCTGAGGGAGCGCCGCACTGCCGGAGGGTCGATGCTGAGGGAGCGCCGCACTGCCGGAGGGCGATGCTGAGGGAGCGCCGCACTGCCGGAGGGTCGATGCTGAGGGAGCGCCGCACTGCCGGAGGGTCGATGCTGAGGGAGCGCCGCACTGCCGGAGGGTCGATGCTGAGGGAGCGCCGCACTGTCGGGACAGCGGGCTCTTGTGCTCAGATGCCTGTGGCCTGGCTGATGCTGGTCACCATAGAAACGGCCTGCTCCCGCCCTACCGCTGATTGACAGTCCCGCCATACAATCAGATTATCGGCCCAATGACATCAGCCGCCTGGCCCCGCCCTTAGGCTGCGCGCGCAGCTGCGGCCTAAGATGTCGGCGTTGCGCCTCCGCCTGGTCTTTGATTATCCGCCGCCGCTGCTGCCCGTGGCCCGCATGTGCTGGTTCCTGCTGCAGCCCGAGCACTGCCGGGTGGTGGCTGATCTGGAGAGTATCATCCGGCAGCGCTTCGGATTCAGTAGCCGCACTCGCCTCCATCTGTTCGTGGATAGCTGCCTGCTCCCGCCCAACGAGAGCATCCAGTTGGTCCGGGACAACGACTGTGTCAGGTACTGGGGGCTGGGGGCATGGGGGGCTTGGAATAGGGAGAGGGGGCGTGGGCATTCGCGAGGGGAGAGAGGGCATTGGGGAGAGAGGGGGCACGGGGGCATGGGGGAGGGGGCATAGGGGAGAGGGCACGGGGGGGCTAGGGAGGGGCACGGGGGGAGGGGGCATAGGGGAGAAGGGGCACGGGGGGGGAGGGGGCATAGGGGAGAGAGGGGGCATGGGGGGCATTGGGGGGGAGGGGCACGGGGGGGGGGGCATAGGGGAGAAGGGGCACGGAGGGGGCATAGGGAGAAGGGGCACGGGGGAGGGGGCAGGGGAGAAGGGGCATAGGGGGAGAAGGGGGACGAGAGGGGCATAGGGGAGAAGGGGAGGGGGGGGGGCATAGGGGAGAAGGGGCACGGGGGGAGGGGGGCATAGGGGAGAAGGGGCACGGGGGGAGGGGGCATAGGGGGCAAGGGGCAGGGGAGAAAGGGCGGAAGGGGGGGGAGGGGGCATAGGGGAGAAGGGGCACGGGGGATAGGGGGGGGGGGCATAGGGGGAGAGGGGCACGGGGGGGAGGGGGCATAGGGGAGAGGGGGGCAGAGGGGGAGGGGGCATAGGGGAGAGGGGGCACGGGGGGGGGGGAGGGGGGGGGGGCATAGGGGAGAAGGGGCACGGGGGGGGAGAGGGGGCATAGGGGAGAAGGGGCACGGGGGGAGGGGCATAGGGGAGGGGGAAGGGGCACGGGGGACGGGGAGAAGGGGCAGAGGGGGCATAGGGGAGAAGGGGAGGGGGGAGGGGGCATAGGGGAGAGGGGGTATAGGGGAGAGGGGAATGGGGGAGAGGGAGCATAGGGGAGAGGGGGCACGGGGGGGAGGGAGCAGCATAGGGGAGAGGGAGCATAGGGGAGATGGGGCACGGGGGGGAGGGGGCATAGGGGAGAGGGGGCACGGGGGGAGGGGGCATAGGGGGCAGGGGAGGGGAGAAGGGGCAGGGGGAGGGGGCATAGGGGAGAAGGGGCACGGGGGGAGGGGGCATAGGGGAGAAGGGGCACGGGGGGGAGGGGGGTATAGGGGAGAGGGGACATGGGGGAGAGGGGGCACGGGGGGGAGGGGGCATAGGGGAGAGGGGGCAGGGGGGAGGGGGAGGGGGCATAGGGGAGAAGGGGCACGGGGGGAGGGGGCATAGGGAGAGAAGGGGCACGGGGGGAGGGGGGGGCTAGGGAGAAGGGCACGGGGGAGGGGGGGCATAGGGGAGAAGGGGCACGGGGGGAGGGGGGCATAGGGGGAGGGGCATAGGGGAGAAGGGGCACGGGGGAGGGGCATAGGGAGAAGGGGCACGGGGAGGGGGCATAGGGGGCGGGGGGCCCGGGGTGAGGGGGCATAGGGAGAGGGGAGCATAGGGGCGAGAGGGGGCACGGGGGGCATTGGGGGGAGGGGCATAGGGAGAGAGGGCACGGGGGCATAGGGGGGAGGGGGCATTGGGGAGAGGGGGAGGGGGGCATAGGGGAGAGGGGGCATGGGGGGAGGGGGGGCATAGGGGAGAGGGGGCACGGGGGGGGAGGGGGTATAGGGGAGAGGGGGGGGGACGGGGGGAGGGGGGGAGAGGGGGTATAGGGGAGAGGGGACATGGGGGAGAGGGAGCATAGGGGGAGAGGGGGCACGGGGGGGAGGGGGCACAGGGAGAGGGGGCACGGGGGGAGGGGCACAGGGGAGAGGGGCACGGGGGGGAGGGGGGCATAGGGGAGAAGGGGCACGGGGGGGGGGGCATAGGGAGAAGGGGCACGGGGGGAGGGGGGCATAGGGGGAGGGGGGGCAAGGGGAGAGGGGGGGAGGGGGGGCATAGGGGAGAGGGGGTACGGGGGGGAGGGGGGTATACGGGGGCACGGGGGGGGGGGCATAGGGAGAAGGGGCACGGGGGGGGGGGCATAGGGGAGGGGCACACGGGGGGCAGGGGGCAGGGGGGCATAGGGCACGGGGGGGAGGGGGCATGGGAGAAGGGGCACGGGGGGGAGGGGGCATAGGGAGAGGCATAGGGAGATGAGGGGGCACAGGGGGGCAAGGGGGGGGGCAGGGGGCGGGGGACATAGGGGAGAGGGGGGAGAGGGAGGGGGGGAGAGGGGAGGGGAGGGCCATAGGAGAGGAGACGGGGGAGGAGGAAACGGGGCAGAGAGAGAGAGAGGAGGAGAGGGGGAGGCATAGGGGAGAGTGGGCACGGGGGGTGGAGGGGAGAGGGGAGGCCATAGCGGAGAGGGGGGCACGGGGGGGGGGGGGGGGGGGGGGGGGGGGGGGGGGGGGGCAGAGGGGGGGGGGCGGGGGGAGAGGGGGGCGGGAGCACGGGGCGGTAGAGGCGGGGGGGGCGGGAGAGGGGAGAGGGGGTGGGGGGGGAGGGAGCACGGGGGGTAGAGGGGGGGGGCATGGGGGAGGGGGGAGAAGGTGGGGGAGTGGAGGCACGGGGGAGAGGGAGCCACAGAGGGGAGAGGGTGAGGACACGGGGGAGTGGGGGCACGGGAGAGGGGGCATGAGGGAGTGCAGAAGGGGCGAGGGTGTCACAGGGGAGGGATGATGGGTGCAGGAGAGGCTGGTGGGGGTTGTGGGGGGTGATGATGCATGTTGGGGCTGGAGCATTGGGTATGGACATGGGCTGGAGTTTGGGGGGGGGTGATATGGGCACATAGATGATCGGGGCATGGAGAGTGGGGACAGGGGCATGGAGGGTGTAAGATGTGGGGGCATGGGCTGGCAGGATGGAGGACATGGATGGATGTCGGATATGGGGGCACGGGAAAAGGGGGAGGGAATGGGGAGAGTGGAGGAGCAAGATGGGAAGAAAGAGTTTGTCAAATCTCTGTATTTCCATCAAACCATTAAATGCAGGAGCAGAAGTGGGCCATTTGGCCCATTAAGTCTATTCTGCCAGTTAATTAAATGATGACCAATCTGATATGATAACCCTTAACTCCATTTTCCTGGCTTTAATTTAATTTATTATTGTCGTATGTATTGAGATACTGAAAAGTATTGAGAAGGAAAGGAGAGAGTGCTGAATGTAGTGGACAGTTATAGCCAGAGTGTAGGGGAAGATCAACTTAATGTAAGGTAGGTCCATTCAAAAGTCTGACGACAGCAGGGAAGAAGCTGTTCTTGAGTTGATTGGTATGTGACCTTAGACATCTTTTTCCCAACAAAAGAAAGCGGAAGGGAAAATGTCTGGGACATGTGGGGTCCTTAATTATGTTTTCCAAAGCAGTGGGAAGCGTAGATGGATTTACGTTGATTCCCTTATTGATTAAAACTCTGTCTACTTAGCCTTGCACATCCCAGCCTCTACAGCCCTCTTGATAAAGAATTCAGCAGTCTCTGAGGGAAGAGACAAAGTACAGGAAAGGGAATCTGGTGAATTGGTGTGTGACAATAATCTCTTCCTCAATGTTAACAAAACAAAGGAGATTGTCATTGACGTCAGGAAGCGTAAAGAAGAAACGTGTTTCTTCTTTACGTATCAATGGGGATAGAATAGAAAGAGTCGAGAGCTTTAAGTTTTTAGATTTCTAGATCATCAACAACCTGTCCCAGTCCCAACCTATCCTAACAGTATAATTGAGAAAGCCCACAAATGCCTCTACTTTCTCAGAAGAATAAAGGAATTTGGCATGTCATCTATTACATAGAACATTACAGCGCAGAACAGGCCCTTTGGCCTTCGATGTTGCGCTGACCAATTAAGAAAAAGCAATGACCCTCTAACCTAAACCATTCCCTTTTCGTCCATAAACTTATCTACTAACCTCTTAAACGCCACCAAACTTGGCGCATCTACAACTGACGCAGGCAGGGCATTCCATACCTAAAACCTATCACCTTTCACAGTATACCAGGTCTGGGCTAGTTTGTATAGTTTCATTCCTTTGAAATAAAGGGCAGCATACTATTAACCAATTCTATTACCTACTGAATTTGCATATTAACTTTGTGTGATTCTAATTCCGGCCTTGTTTATATCACTGATTTTAATCACTTTCCCATTGACAACATGCTCCTTAGGTGCTAAAATCAGAAACCTCTATAAATGCCTCCTGAAAACACAATTTCTTAGTCATTTTTAAGAAGCTCCTTTAAATCTGCTGAGCTTTTGATTTCCTGGCTGAGTATTTGCTGATGTAGTTCAGTATCAAATTGCCTTCATGTTCCTGTGAAGCACTGAAGATGTTTCACTATATGGAAGGTGCTATATCAGTGGAAGTTATTGATGTAACTATTGTGACTTTCACCTTGCTGGGATTGTTATTATCAGGGTTAGCTTAGTTAAATGCAGTATGTTTGCAGCTAAATGTGGCAAGCATCTGCAGACTGCTTGAGTGCAATGCCAACTCTTTCGAGACATGAAAGCCTGAAGTAATTTCACTATCTATTCACCTTTTACAGGGTGCAACAGGAGGAGCTGATAACAGAAAACGGGTTCCTGAATAGCAACTCTCCAGATCGGCCAAGTGTGAAGCTAAAGAAGAGGCGCCAACAACAGTCAACTGACAAACACGAGGCACAAAGTGAGAGTGATCACAAAAAGAGAAGAAGAATTGCTGGATTGAGCAGTGAGCAGAGAGACGATTCCACAGCAGAGACTGTTCCAGTGGCAAATGGAGAGGGTCTGAAGAAACGAAAGAAGACAGAAAGTGATGGAAATTATAATATTCAAAAGAAACATAAAAAGAAGAAAGATAAATCTAGCAAAGACCAAACCTGTAGAGATCGTTCCAACAAAAGAGCCAGGCTTGGATCTTTAGAGAAAGTTCTCTCAGAACCCATAGCTGTAATTCCCCTCTCTAAGCAAGGGGAAGGAAAGAATGCTTCAAATAATTGTTCATCACAGAGAAAGGGCAGAGCAATGGATAGCAAGAGTTTGTCCAGTAGCACCAGTGACAATGACCATCCATCACCAAAGAATCCTCAGCTGGCAACAGTTGGCACCATCAGCAAGAGCGAAGGCGAGGGCAGTTCAGCAAAGAGGAGTCTCAACTCTCGAAATGGGAAGAGACCCGCGCAGCCTAACTCAGATAGCAGCTCTGACTCACTGAGCAGTGACCCTGAGACAGCCATGGTAAAGAAAGCATTCACTCTGAAGCCTGGAACTCTATCGTCAGCAGAAAGAATATCTGGCTTGTCTAAAACTGGTGACCCGAACACTGCGAGAAGTTCCTCTGAAGCTTCCTCGGACTCTGAAAATTCCAAATTGGGAAAAAGTGAGAGCGAACCCACTGGTGCAGACACTGTCACGCTAGGCAAAGCTGACAACAAGGAACATCAAGCCACCACAGCTGTCCTGCAATCGGATCGAGTGGGAAACAGGAACTTTGGACAGGGCAATGGAAGGGGGCAAGGGAGAGGATTTGGTGGCTTCCCATGGAGAGGCCGGCAGCAATGCGGTACATTGCGGGGAAGGGGAAGGGGCAGAGGAGCTGGCATCTCTCATTATAATCATGAATGCAGCCAGGAAACAAAGCCTGGAGAATCAAAAGATACTGTGGCAAATAAGCATGTAATTATTGAGGTGAGTGGATTTAACAATGAGTGGCAGGTGGCTTATTTGTGTTCGCTGTGGAGTAACCTGAACTGACTGACTGTACGATTAGGTGCTGGCCCATGTGTGTGACCATTCAACTGTCCCACACTGTCCTCCTGCAGGGTCAAGCCGCTGCCCCACACACACCTCCATGCCGCAGGATCGCCGCACTGCCCCATAGGCATCCCTTGTGCAGGGTCAAGCCGCTGCCCCGTACGCCCCCCACCCCCTCTACCCGCAGTCACTGCCCCGTGTACGCCCCCTGACCGACTGACTGAGTGAATGTACAACTGAGTGCTGGCCCACGTGCATGACCCCTCCACTGCCCCGTGTGCCCCTCATGCAGGGTCGAGCTGCTGCCCTGCACCCCTCCATCTCTAGCAGGGTTGTGGTGCTGCTCCATGCTTGCCCCTTCTGCAGGGTCCAGCCACTGCAAACCCCTCATTCTCCCCCCCACAATGTCATGGCACTATCCTAAGTGTGCCTCCTGCAGGTTGCGGTGCTGCGCTTTGTGTGCCCCCTGTGCTGTCATGCCATTGCCCTGTGTGCATATGAAGGTGTTGAGAGTATCTCAGTGCTCCTATGTGTACAGCATATCCTGAATTGTGGACTGCAGGTAATGACTGTGTATGATTCTCCATGTCTCTATCATGGAGAAATGGCAGATGGAATTTAAATCAGACAAAGGCAAGGTGATGCATTTTAGTAGATACAGTTCAGATGGGAGCTATAAAATAAATGGCAGAACCATCAGGAGCATAGACACAGAGAGATCCCAACATACAGTCCACAGATCCTTAAAAGTGACAGCACAAGTGGTGAAGAAAGCATATGGCATGCTTGCCTTCATCGGACGGGGCATCGAGTAAAACAGTTGGCAAATTATGTTACAGTTATATAAAACATCAGTTAGGCCAGATTTGGAATACTGTGTCCAATTCTGGTCACCACGCTAGCACGTTGGTGTTTTGGAGAGAGTGCAGAAAAGGTTTACCAGGATGTTGCCTAGTATGGAGGGTATTTGCTATGAGGAGAGATTGGGTAAACTGGAGTTCTTCTCCCTGGAGAGACAGAGGCTGAGGGGTGACCTGATAGAGGTTTATAAAATTATGGGAGGTATGGATAGGATGAACAGTTGGAAGCTTTTTCTCAGCCAGAAATGACAATTACAAAGGAGGAAAGGTTCAGTGGAGATGTGTAGGGGAAGTTTTTTAAACCGAGGGTGGTGGAGCCCTAGAATGCATTGCCAAGTGAGGTGGCTGAGGCAGATACATTAGCCATATGTAAGACACACCTTGAAAGGCACATGAACAAACAGGGAAATGAGGGATAGAAGTGGTTTGTCTCGATAGGACAGTGTAGTCAGTGCAGGCTGGGAGGACCAAAGGGCTTCTTCCTGTGCTGTACTGTAGTTTATTCTTGTTCTTTATCACTTTGGTGATATTTGTGTTTCCCTCTTTTGAACAGAATTTACCAGAGGTTCCAAAGAGAGACTACAGCAAGCTTCCACTCCTGGCTGCACCACCTCAAGTAGGAGAAAGAATTGCCTTTAAGGTAACCTCTCTGCCTAAATTGTGACAGATTCTCTATTTGTTCAACCGTACCCTAACCTTGACTGGAATGAAGGCTAAACTATATTTCCATAGGGATAATTTGTGGGATTCTGTATGGTAAGGAGGAGTTTGCATCCTTGAGAGTGTGCAGAGAAGTGCTTGATAAATAACTCCAGGAATTCAGCACTTCAGTAATTTGGATACGTTCAGTAAGTTTTATCTGTTCCTTTGGTAAAGATGGCACCTTTGAGTTAATAACTAAAATCTCAGTTGTGGAGAACAGTGGGTTGAAAGGTTTAAATCTTAAAGGACACTGTCAGAAACTGAGAAACTTAAATGTTTGCAGAGAAATTGGATGAAAATGCTGAACTCTGAAGAGGCATGGATACCAGAAGGGGACACTGAAACAGAGTATAGCCGAAGTTGGGTAGGGGGAGGTTTGTATTGAGGGATCCAGAGTTAGTTTGCACTGTGGGAGGAAGGAGAGCCTCTCTGAAAGGGGCAGCCTGGGGTTGAGTCTCTGCAATCTAATGTGATTAATTTTGATTTTCTCCTAAGGTGTTGGAACTGTCTGCAAATTACACCCCCGAGTTGTCAGATTATAAGGTATTGGAACATATTTAAAAATGTTCTGAAAATTGATTTTGCAATAGATGGAAAGACTGGGAGTGGTGGGGTGGGGGGGGGGGGGGGGGGGGGAGATCGTGGCTGTGGGGGAGTGCGGGGTGACAGGAGGGCACACCAGGCCATAAGTGGGAGCTTTGATGGTGGAAGTAGGGAAGGGGCAGCCTTGAGCTTTTAGCGGTGGGATGTCTGTGTGTCTGGGAAGGGGGATGTATGGAGGGTGCAGGGGGATGTGTGTGTGGTGGATGGCAGGGGGTGAATAGTGGGGTCAGATCCCAACTGACAGGGAATGGCGAGAGCAAACAAGGGACAATTAGATGATGTTTGGGGCGGGCAGGGATGGAGGCAGAGCACTGGTGAGGGAGACCAGGAGAAAGCAATGCAGGGGAGTACAGGCTGATGATGTAGATGAGTTTGCAGTTGGGTGAAGAAGAAGGTCATTATTCGCGTTCCTTCAGTCTGACTGTGAAAACTCTCTTCAAAGGAAGGAAGGCTTCTGAGCTACAATCCTGTGACACAACAAGTGGAGCTGTGTGTGGATTCTATACCAAGAGGTAAGGCTCTCACTGCATTGCAGGAATACCATAGAGCTGAGGTCATCTAAAATCAACTCCCAATTTTTCAAAACCAACAGAAGACCCAGTTTAAATTCCGCGTATGTGCTCTGTTGCCAGGGCAGAATGAGCCTCAAGAAGATCAACTGAGAGAAACTACCCTGCGCACCTCTCCCCGCGTAAATAGGACTGTGTTTAGTGTGATATCCCCACAGGTGAAACAGAGTGACTCACTGTTCATGTGTGTGGTTAAGGACTTGGTTATGAACTAAAGTGCAGGTGACCCTTTTGGAATGTGTATCCAGCAGAGTCTGTCAGTGTATTATTTATTAAATAGAGAAACATTCAACTATCATCAGCCTTCTCAACACTGCTCCCCATCAATTCATGACAGTACGCTTGGAAAGCAGGTTCCAAAGAATTTCCCTCTCTGGCCTATCACACGCTCCCTCTTCCTAGTCAAGTGAGTAAATTTATTGCAGCTTTGGCTTATATCTAACGGTTGCTTCACATGTTGTGCTATTTTGTTGCAGAAAGTCCTAAAGAGCCTGGAAAGTTTGATCTTATTTATCAAACAGAGAGTGGTGAGGATATGGTGGAGTATGCAGTGAGACAGGAACCCCAGGTATGTGTAGACCAAGTTGTGAAGTTGACCAATGTAAATCTTGAGCTGGCATGAACAGTGCTAGATTGTCCCGAATGTTAATCACCCCCACCCAGAATATGCTACAAATCATTCCCAATTGCTCTGGGCATGGGTGGGAGGGGGCTGTGTGCACGCCGGGAGCGGGCGGGGTCTGTGCGCGTGCCAGGAGCTGGTGGGAGGCTGTGTGCGCGCGAGTGCAGAATACCTGATTCAAGCAGTTAATGGTGGTGTTTCTCTATCTGTTCTTTCAGATAACTGAGCGCTGGAGTTCCCTTGTGGAACCTCGCCTGATTGTGGCAGCTGCTGTACAGTGAGTGTGGAGCCCAGTCTAACCAACTCTAGCCCCCTCCCTGCTCTCAATCCTCATTCTTCAGGAATGTTTATGCTCAAATAGCTGCTTCTGACCGCCCCTCCCCCACGCAGGCTGGGTGTGGGGGTTCCCCCCCTCCTCCCTCCCCCTCCCTCGGGCTGGGTGTGGGCCCCATCCTCTTCCCCTTCCTTTGGACTAGGTGTTGGTGTTCTCCCCCGGCTCGGTGTGGCAGGGGGAAACTGAATGTGGGCCCTCACCTGCCTCCCTCGGACTGGGGTTTGGGCCCCTACCCTTCTCGTCTTCCTTTGGACTGGGTGTAGTGGTGTCTCTACACCCCCAAGCTGGGTGTGGGTCCCACCCTCCTTCCCTCCTTTGGGCTGGGTGTGAGGGTTCTCCCCCTCCCCTTCAGGCTGGGTGTGGGCCCCCACTTTCCTTCCCCCCTCCCTTTGGACTGGGTATGAGCCCCTACTTTCCTCCCCTTCCTTTGGGCTGGGTGTGGGAGTTTCCCCCCTCCCCCTCGGGCTGGGTGTGGGCTGCCCTGCAGTCTCCTGCTGGCAGAGTCTGAAGCTGAGGTTTTTAGGAGCAGTCATGATTTTGTATTTACTGAGATTGTAGTTCTGATGAAACTATTGAACTTGTGAATTGTTTAATAAAAGCTTTATTTCTAATATTCGTGTTTTTTATGTAGTTTGTCTGTGTTTCTGTTGAACAGTGTGAAGAAGAGAGGGTAAAAGACCTCCTGTGTTGCAACATTCTTTAGTTATCTGTATCTGACAGGCCACAGTGTGTATGCTCCCTTATAGCTCTCGCTGACTTGGGTCAAAACTCAGTTTTACTGCTTTAGTACAGAATAATTCCAATTCAGAATAGTGAGATCTCTTGAGCCATAAAGGAATTAGTTTACCATTGTGTAGTATGCTTCTTCCAGCAAAGATTTGGACTCGAAACACAAGATCCTGGAACTTATCAGCAGGCATGCTTGATTTTTGGTAACATTTCAGCTGTAGATTTGTGATTGAGTTCCTATTTCACCCACTCAGTTGCAGCACACTTAACGGTTCAATAAAGTTTCAGATGCCCATTAATAAGTTTGGGCCTAAACCCAGTACGCACTTGCCAGACCTCACTTAGTGCTTTAGACTAGTTAGATATTTGGTGGGGATGGGAGATGTCCATCCTCTAAGTAATAATGCGGAGCCCCCATATGTGGATTGGGGTCCACATGGGGCATGGGCACTTCAAAAACGAAGAAAATTACAGCACAGGAACAGGCCCTTTGGCCCTCCAAGCCTGCACTGACCATGCTGCCAGACTGAACTTTAACCTGGTGTTAAAACCCCCTACCCTTCCGGGGACCATATCCCTTTATTCCCATCCTATTCATGTACTTGTCAAGACGCCCCTCAAAACTCACTTCCGTATCCGTTTCCACTACCTCCCCCGGTAGCAAATTCCAGGCACCCACCACTCTGTGAAAACAAAAATCTGCCTCGTACATCTCCTTTAAACTTTGCCCCTCACACTTTAAACCTGTGCCTCCTAGTAATTGACTCTTCCACCTGGGAAAAAGCTTCTGACTGTCCACTCTGTCCATGTCTCTCTCAATCTTGTAGATTTCTATCAGGTCGCCCCTCAACCTCCGTCGTTCCAGTGAGAACAAATGAAGTTTCTCCAACCTCTCCGCATAGTTAATGCTCTCCATACCAGGCAACATCCTGATAAATCTTTTCTATATTATCTCCAAAGCCTCCACATCCTTCTGGTAACGTGGTGACCAGAACTAAACACTATTCCAAGTACGGCCTAATTAATGTTCTATAAAACTGCAACGTGACTTGCCAATTTTTAAACTCTGCACTGATGAAGGCAAGCATGCCATATGCCTTCTCACCTGCACTGCCACTTTCAGTGACCTGTGTACCTTTACACCCAGATCCCTTTGCCTATCAATACTCTTAAGGGTTCTGCCATTTACTGTATATTTCCTATTTGTATTAGACCTTCGAAAATGCATTACATTTATTCAGATTAAACTCCATCTGCCATCTCTCTGCCCAAGTCTCCAACTGATCTATATCCTGCTATATCCTCCGATCCTCATTGCTATCCGCTAATCCACCAACCTGTGTGTCATCCACAAACTTAATCAATTCAGTTATATTTTCCAAAAATCCCAGCACTGATCCCTGAGGTGGTGCTGGCTGTCTTGAGGCAAATCAGAGTGAATAAATCTCCAGAACTGGACAGGGTATTCCCATGGACCTTGAGGGAGGTTAGTGTTGAACTCCGGGACCCTGGCAGATACATTTAAAATGTCAGTATTCACGGGGGAGGTGCCGGATGGTTGGAGGGTGGCTCATATTGTTCCATTGTTTAAAAAAGGTTCCAAAAAAAATCCAGGAAATTACAGGAAGTTTGACGTTGGTGGTTGGCAAGTTATTGGAAGGTGTGATAAGAGATAGGAGATACAAATATTCGGATAGACAGGGACCTCTTAGGGAGAGTCAACGTGACTTTGTGTGGTAGGTCATGTTTGACCAATCTATTCGAGTTTTTTGAGGTGGTTACCAGAAAAGTGAATGAAGGGAAGGCAGTGGATGTTGTCTACCTGGATTTCAGCAAGTTTTTTGACAAGATCCCTCATGGGAGGTTAGTTAAGAAGGTTCAGTCACTAGGTATAGATGGGGAGATTGTAAAATGGATTAGACACTGGCTCAATGGAAGAAGCCAGAGAGTGGTTGTGGAGGCCTGTGACTAGTGGAGTGCCGCAGGGATCAGTGTTGGGTCCATTTTGTTTGTCATCTATATCAATGATCTGGATTCCCTAGACCGTAGAAGAATGATGGGTATAGATAGAGTGAATGCAAGCAGGCTTTTTCCACTGAGGCTAGGGGAGAAAAAAAAGAGGACATGGGTTAAGGGTAAAGGGGGAAAAGTTTAAAGGGAAAATAAGGGGGGAGGCTTCTTCACGCAGAGTGTGGTGAGAGTGTTGAATGAGCTGCCGGATAAAGTGGTAAATGTGGGCTCACTTTTAACATTTAAGAAAAACTTGGAGGGGATCATGGATGACGGGTGTGAAGGGATATGGTCCAAGTGCAGGTCAGTGGCACTAGGCAAAAAAATGGTTCAGCAGAGACAAGAAGGGCCAAAAGGCCTGTTTCTGTGCTGTAATTTTCTATGGTTCTAATACACTTGTTGGACTTTAACCTGGTGTTGTGAGACTTCTTACTGTATCCTATGACCGAGCCAGTTTTGTATCCACTTTGCCAGCTCACCCCTGATCCCATGTGACTTTACCTCCTGCACCAGTCTGCTCTGAGGGACCTTGTCAGAGGCCTTACTGAAGTCCATGTAGACAACATCCACTGCCTTACTCTCATCAATCATCTTCATCACTTCCTCACAAAGCTTTATCAAGTTTTTTGAGGAAGTTAATGGGACACGACCTCCGCTTCACAAAACCATGTTGCCTTTCACTAATACATCCGCCTATTTCCAAGTGGGAATGAATCCTGGCTTGAAGAATCTTCTTTCGTTTCTCTACCCCTCACGTAAGGCTCACAAGCCTGTAATTACCTGGATTATTCTTGCTATGCTTCTTCAATAAAGGAGATGCAATTAGGAGTATTTCCTGGAGATGTAGTTGTGCAAGATGTTGAAGGTGTTATAGAGCATGGGAACTGTCCATGCTTTATTCTTAAAACCCCTAAGCTAATCACAATTGATTGCATTTGGCCCATATCCCTCTACACCTCTCATACCCCCGTAACTGTCCTAATTTAGGGAGAATTTGTTTTGCCAATTAGCCTAAGAGCACATCTTTGGGATGTGGGAGGAAACCGGAGCTCCTGGAGAAAACCCATGCAAGAACGGGGAGAATGCGCAAACTCCCACAGATACAGGCCCAAATCCATGTATCTGCACAGCACAGCGATAGTCACTGCGCTGTCACCTTAAACCTATTCCCTCTAGGTTCAGATTCTCCTACTTTTGGGAAAAGATATTGACTATCTAGCTAATCCGTGCCTCTCAATATTTTATAGACCTCTCTAAGATCACCCCTCAGCCTCCTACACTCCAGCGAAAAAAGTCCCATTCTATCCAGCCTCTCCTCATAATCCAAACCATCAAGTCCCAGTAGCATCCTAATAAATTTTTTCTTCACTCTCTCCAATAATATCCTTTCTATAATAGGATGACCAGAACTTCACACAGTATTCCAAGTGTGGCCTTACCAATGTCTTGTACAACTTCAACAAGACGTCCCAACTCCTGTATTCAATGTTCCAACCAGTGAAATCAAACATGCTGAATGCCTTCATCACTCTGTCCACTTTGACTTTCAAGGAGCTATGAACCTGTACCCCTAGATCTCTTTGTTCTGTAACTCTCCCCAATACCATACCATTAACTGAGTAAGTCTGCCCTGTTTCAATTTATTAAAATGCATCACCTCACATTTGTCTAAATTAAACTCCATCTGCCATTCGTCAGTCCACTGGCCCAATTGATCAAGATCCTGTTGCAATCAGAGATAACTTTCTTCACTGTCCACTATGCCATCAATCTTAGTGTCATCTGCAAACGTATTAACCAAATCTCCTATACACTCATCCAAATCATTAATATAAATGACAAATAACAGTGGGCCCAGCACTGATCCCTGAGGCACAAACCCTCTATAACCATCCTCTGGCTTCTGTCAATTTTGTATCCATTTAGATACCACACCCTAGATCCTGTGAGATTTAAAATGCAACAACCTACCATGTGGTACAAAGAACAAAGACCTTGCTAAAGTCTATGTATTCAGTATCAACTGCACTGCCCTCATCTACCTTCTTAGTCACCACTTCAAAAAACTCATTCAAATTTGTGAGACATGATTTTCCACTCACAAAGCCATGCTGACTGTCCCTAAACAGTCCTTGTACCTCAAAATACCTTCCAACAATTTACCCACCACAGATGTGAGGCTCACTGGCCTGTAGTTCCCAGGCTTTTCCCTGCAGCCCTTTTTAAACAAAAGCACAATGTTTGCCGCCCTCCAATCTTTAGGCACCTCACCCGTGACTATCGATGATTCAAATATTTCAGCTAGGGAACCTGCAATATCCTAGGATCCACTTCATCGGGTCACGATATCTCATAAGTGCAGCAGTTAACTCCACTATCCAACATTTCTAGCACCAATTAATTATTTAAGAAAATTTATACAATTCTTACCTTCACTTTTCACAGTAGACTTTTTTTTTGGCCAGAGGAGGAGGAAGAGGAAACACTAATGTAGTGTTTCAAGTTTTTTTTCCCAAAAATATACTTTATTCATAAAAATATCAATTAAATCATTACAAGTATGCATGTCAATAGATTGCAGACAGTGCAGAATGAAATATTTTTACTGTTCTATACAAATTATAGTCATATCATTTCAATACTTAAAACTATATCCATGCCTGAAAAATTACTGTGTGCCGTTGTTGCTCAGATTGGCACACAGTTACACAGGTCGAGGCTATTCTGCAGTTCCCGGGCCCTCGGTCTACCTCCTTTAAAAGGCCTTATAGTGTGGCCTTTCCCCATTGTGCCTTTGCAGCAGCTGCTCCAAGCTTCAGCGTGTCCCTCAGCAGGTAGTCCTGGACCTTGGAATGTGCCAATCTGCAACACTCAGTCGAGGACAGTTCTTTCAACTGGAAGATCAGCAAGTATCAGGTGGATCAAAGTGCGTCTGTCACCAAGTTGATGACCTTCCAGCAGCAGTTGATATTTGTCTCGGTGTGCGTCCCCAGAAACAGCCCGTAGAGCATAGAGTCCTGCGTCACTGAGCTGCTCAGGATGAACCTCAACAAATACCCACTGCATCTCACTCCAGACCTTCTTTGCAAAGGCACATTCCACAAGGAGGTGTTTGACTGTCTCATCAGCCCCACAGCCGCTTTGAGGGCAGCGTGCGGTGCTGCCGAGACCTTGAGTGTGCATCACCAAGGTCCTTCTCATCACCAGCCAAGCCAGATCTTGGTGCATGTTTGTAAGTTCTGATGATGAGGTATTCTGCCAGATTACACTGACAGTCTGCTCAGGGAACCATCCGACAGGATCCACCATCTCCTTTTCTTTCAGGGCCTCGAGGACATTAGGCACTGACCACTGCTTAATCGCCATGTGGTCAAAGGTGTGTTTGCGGAAATATTTCTCTACGAAGGACAGGTGCTGCGGTACGGTCCAACTACTTGGAGCGTTCCGCGGCAGTGTGGCCAGACCCATCCTTCGCAGCACTCGGGACAGGGAGAAACTCAAAAAGTAGTGGCCCTTGCTGTTAGTGGATCTACGCACAGCTTGATGCAACTGCACACGAAGATGGCCATCAGGATGAGGGCAGCGTTGGGAACGTTTTTCCCTCCGTTCTCTGGAGATTTGTGCATCGCCTCCCTCCGGACATGATCCATCTTTGATCTCCAGATAAACTTGAAGATGGCCTGTGTCACTGCTGCAGCGCAGGATCTGGGGATAGGCCACACCTGCGCCACGTACAACAACACGGACAGCACCTCGCACCGGATCACCAAGTTTTTCCCTGTCATGGAGACGGAGTATTGCTCCCACAAGCCCAGTTTTGCCTGGCTTTCGCGATGCGCTCGTCCCAGTTTTTGGTGCATATCCCTGCCTCTCCAAACCATATCCCCAGCACCTTCAGATAATCTGCCCTGACGCTGAGGGGTACAAAGGATTTGTCAGCCCAGTTCCCAAAGAACATGGCCTCGCTCTTACCCTGGTTGACTTTGGCTCCCGAGGCCAGCTCGAACTGCTCGCAGACCTGGAGGAGCCTGTGAACAGACGAGGGGTCCGAGCAGAAGACAGCCACATTATCCATGTACAGGGAGACTTTGACCTGCGTGCCTCCGCTGCCTGGGATTGTCACCCCTTTGATGACTGGGTCGCTTCTGAGGGCCTCAGCAAAGGGTTCAATGCAACACACAAAAAGGACTGAGGAGAGAGGGCAGACCTGATTTGGAAGCTATCTGACTCCCACCCATTGAGTGAAACTGCACTCCTGATGTCTGTATAGAGCAGCTGGATCCAATTGCAGATTAGTGTTTCAAGATTTTTTTTTCTAAAAATATACTTTATTCATAGAAAAATCTCAGTTAAAACAATGCAAGTCTACATGTCAATAAATTGCAAACAGCTCAGAAAAAAACATTTTACAGTTGTATACAGATTAGTTATTTTAATAAGAACAGATCTATAAAAATTTCAATTAAATGTTGCAAATGTACTTGTCTCTAAATTGCACACAGTGCAAAGTAGAACATTTTTACAGCTCTATACAATATACAGTTTTTCCATTTCAGTACTTAAAGCTAAAACATGCCTCAGAAATTACTGTGTGCCTGCTCCTTGACATCAATTCTGTCACCTGTACCGGATGCTTTAACCCCCTGTTTATTGCTGGAGGTGATTTTCCATTTCTTTGTAGATATTGCTGGGCTGACTTTTCCTGGAATGCACCATTGAAGTCCATCTGCATCATTGGTGGATTTAGGGAAGGGAGTTCAGAGTGTTCACCACAACAACAATGTATTAGTGCGGGAGGCTGGAGAACAGCCTGCACTATCTTCCATTCATTCGTGGGCCATGGGCGTTGCTGGCTAAGTCCAGCATTTATTGACCATCCCTAGTGGGGGTGAGCTGCCTTCTTGAACCCCTGCAATCCCTGTGCTGTGGATTAGAGGGGGAATGCTTTGATTTCTGACCCAGTGACCATGAAGGAACTGCAATATATTTCCAAGACAGGTTGTGAGTGGCTTGGAGAGGAACTTGCAAACTATGGTCAGGCTCCAGGTAAATGGGAGGCGCACAGACTGAGAGAGGCTGAGCTGGGCTTGGCCTTGAGCTCCAGCTGGAGCTTCACTGTCTTGAGGTCTCAGATCAATGGCGTCTGCAAAAATGATAGTGCAATCAGCTCTGTCTGGGATAGTATCAGACAGTGTGGGGGAGAGGGTCACTGCACTGGACTTTGGGGTTTCTTGGCATGTACACTGATCTCTTGGTGCCGCTGTTATAGACAGTGTCGAGATCAGTTATAATGGAGAAAGATCTCAGTGCCCAGGAAGAAAGGCAGTAATTTCATTCTGTTCAAGCACAAAACCCAGTAGCTGTCATGATTCCCACTTTCTCTTATCTCACTTTACCTTATTGAAACATATAAGATGATTAGAGGATAAGATAGGGTGGACAGTGATAGCCTTTTTCCTAGGATGGAGAAAGCTAGCACGAGGGGACATAGCTTTAAATTAAGGGGTGGTGGTTTTAGGACGGATATCAGAGGTAGGTTCTTTACCCAAAGGGTGGTAAGGGTATGGAATGCCCTGCCTGCTGCAGTTGTAGGTGCGCCAAGTTTGGTGGCGTTTAAGAGGTTAGTAGATAAGTTTATGGATGAAAAGGGAATGGTTTAGGTTAGAGGGTCACTGCTTGTTCCTAATTGGTCGGCACAACATCGAAGGCCGAAGGGCCTGTTCTGCGCTGTAATGTTCTATGTTCTCAGTGACTGTCAGATGCTGGGATTTCCGAGGGGCTGGAATGTCTGCAGGGGTAGCTGTTGGGGCGAGAGGGCTACCCAATTAAACACAGACTGATGACTCCAGCGTAGCATCGCTGCTCCTCACACTCCCTTACAGAGCTGGAGATGTGATTCCGATGCCTGGAATGCTGAGGTGGCTTGTCTGGAATACTCGCTGTCAATGGATTCCCACATCATTGCAGTATGTTACACTCCTCACTATCTGGCTTTGCAGAAAGTGGAGGCTTTGCCACAGGGTGAACTGGAGGAGGATGAGAGTTCACAGGAGTCACAGAAGGCTGACGGCTGGTGCTGTGGAGGAAGAGAGGGCGGCTGTGCTGCTGATACAATAATTGCTGACAGTTTCCTGAAAAAGTAAAGTTAAATGCAGGCATCTTCCATCACTCTCCAAACCAATTCCTGTCACCTTGGGAGAGCAGAACCATCGCTGAGAACGCAAGTCCTTCATTCAGACCGTGTTTTGTGTTGGAAGATCCCTAAATCTTGAGATAAGAGGATTCCAAAGTACAAAATAATGTCTTCAGTTGAGCAGAATGTATACAAACCCATCCAATCAGTTACAGTAAGCATAATTTATTTTCAGTGATTGGATACAGAAGAACCAGAACACAACACTTCTCCAAATCCTACTGCAGTGTCTTCCTGTATCCCCGACACCCACGGAGAAACCGTCTACCAGCTGCTATATCCGGATATCCTTCGCAGATTGTCCTCTGGCCAGAGGGTCCCCTCCCTGCCCAGTCTCAGGAGCGTTCTGAGGGGGTTGCACTGCTGGAGTTATAAATACAGGGAGGGAGGATACTGTGTGGCTGCCTGGGAATATCTATGAGTGGAGACCCTCTGGGGTATCTGAGTGACATTCACCACCCTGTGGGTGCCACATAGCCCTGGCCTGACTCAGAGATGTAGGGATGCCAGCATTGGACTGGGGTAAAACAGAAAGAAATGCCACAACACCAGTGTAAAGTTCACCCTTCGTCAGGTGGCTGGAAGTTCTAATCATAAGACGGACACAAAGACACAAAACAGACCATTGTTCGCAGCAAACTACCCAGCCTTCAGAAGAACAGTGACCACAACACCACACAACCCTGCCACAGCAACCTCCGCAAGACATGCCGGATCATCGACATGGATGACATCACCACACGTGAGAACACCATCCACCAGGTACACAGTACATACTCTTGCAACTCAGCCAACGCTGTCTACTTGATACACTGCAGGAAGGGATGTCCCGAGGCATGGTACATTGGGGAAACCATGCAGATGGTAGGAGAACAGATGAATGAACATCGCTCGACAACCACCAGGCAAGAATGTTCTCTTCCTGTGGGCAAACACTTCAGTGGTCACAGGCCTTCGGCCTCTGATCTTCAGGTAAATATTCCTAAGGGGGCCTTCACGACACAGAACAGCGCAGAGCCGCTGAGACTGATAGCCAAGTTCCACACACATGAGGACGGTCTTAACAGGGATCTTGACTTCCTGTCACACTATCTGAAACCCCCATGACTTGCCTGGGTTAGCAAAAAACCTCACTTACTGTGCAGTCTGGAGACAATACACATCTCTTTAACCTGTGCTCAGTGCTCCTTCCACCCACAATTTCTATAGATTTAAGAACTGATTAGCTGTAAAGACTCATATTTCAATCATTATGCATGTAAATTGAGTTTGTGTCCTTTTTACGACCAGAACTCCCAGCCATCTAATGAAGGGACAGGCTGTCCTGAAAGCTTGCAGCTTTTGCTACAAATAAACTTGTTTGGACTTTAAACTGGTGTTGTGGGATTCCTTTCTGACTCATAGAAACATAGAGGATAGGAGCAGGAGGAGGCCCTTCGGCCCTTCGAGCCTGTTCCCCCATTCATTACCATCATGGCTGATCATCCAACTCAATAGCCTCATCCTGCTTTCTCCCCATAACCTTTGATCCCATTCGCTCCGAGTGCAATATCCAACTGCCTCTTGAATACATTCAATGTTTTGGCATCAACTCCTTCCTGTGATAATGAATTCCACAGGCTCATCACTCTCTCAGTGAAGAAATGTCTCCTCATCTCCATCCTAAATGGTTCACCCTGAATCCTCAGACTATGACCCTTGGTTCTGGACTCCCCCACCATCGGAAACATTCTCCCTGCATCTACCCTGTCTAGTCCTGTTAGAATTTTATAAGTCTCTCTGAGATCCCCTCTCATTTGTCCGAACTCTAGTGAAAACAATCCTAACCTAGTCAATCTCTCCTCATACATTAGTCCTGCCATCCCTGGAATCAGCCTGGTAAACCTTTGCTGCACTCCCTCGAGAGCAAGAACATCCTTCCTCAAAAAAGGAGACTGAAACTATACACAATACTCTAGGTGTGGCCTCACCAAGGCCCTGTATCACTGTAACAAAACATCCCTGCTCCTGTACTCCAAACCTCTCATAATGAAGGCCAACATGCTTCTTTACTGCCTGCTGTACCTACATGCTTACCTTCAGTGACTGGTACACAAGGACACCCAGATCCCTCTGCATATTTCCCTCTCCCAATTTATAGCCATTCAGGTAGTAATGTTCTTGTTTCTGTTTCCAAAGTGAATAACCTCACACTTATCCAAATTATACTGCATCTGCCATTGATTAACCCACTCACCCAACCTGTCCCGATCATTCTGAAGGATCTCTACATCCTCATCACTGTTCACCCTCCCACCCAATGTGGTTTCATCTGTAAACTTTGAGATGTTCCATTTTATTCCCTCATCCAAATCATTAATATATATAGTGAATAGCTGGGATCCCAGCACTGATCCCTGTGGCACCCCCACTAGTTACTGCCTGTCAGTTTGAAAAGCATTTATTAATTTCTACTCTTTATCTCCTCTCTGCCAATTAGTTTTCTCTCTATCTCAATACACTTTCCCCAATCCCCGGCGCTTTAATCTTGTACGATAATCTCTTGTGTGGGACTTTGTCAAATGCACGAAAGAAGTGGAGCATCGGCGGGGGCAGAGGTGGGGGAGGTCTAGGTGCCTGGTCTCTGTCACCCACGTGCAGGGGGTGTGGGGGTGAGGACTAGGTGCCTGGTCTCTGCTGTCACCAGAGTCTTATTTTCAAACAAAGCTGATTTATTTCAAATTTATTCAGAATATTAAAACTGAACAGATCAAGACTGAGAGTGAACACATCTCTATGCTGGATATGATTTTTTTTAAAGCTTATTTATTAGTGTCATAGATAGGCTTACATTAACACTGCAATGAAATTACTGTGAAAATCCCTTAGTTGCCACACTCTGGTGCCTTTTTGGGTACACGGAAGGAGAATTTAGCATGGCAAATAAATCTAACCCACGCATCTTTTAGATTGTGGGAGGAAACCCACGCAGACACGGAGAGAACGTGCAGAGTCTGCACAGTGACCTAAACTGGTAACATCATTAACAGCATCAATAACAATAGAATCCAAACCTTGTGATTGGTTGTTGGTGTGTTAGCAGATGGCTGAATAAATCCCTTCCAGTACCATGGCTACTAACTGGCCTCCCTCCACTCTGAACACTGGTGTAGAAGCTGGCTGGGTGTCTGAATCCCTTTACACATACCGCAGCTGAACACTCTCTCACTTTTGCCAATGTTCTGCTGATTCAATAGGAAGAAAGAAAACTTTTAACCAGCTGGTGTGGGGAGTTTGTATCAATGAACTCCTTCAGAGCAGGAGAATGGCATGTCTCCTGCCGTTACTGGTATCGCGGAAGAATTGTGCCATGGAGTATGAGGCGAAGTGCAAGTCGGGCTGGACCAGCTGGTATCCGTGACCTCCAGGGTCATCACCAACTCTCCTCTGGCGACTATGAGGTGCGCGCATGTCGGAGCCATGGTATTGGACAGACTGTGGACAGACTCCTCCATCACTCACTATGCTCTGCTGAGGGTCCAATCTCCGCCTCATCTTCCACTGTCGTCCTTTGTACCTACCCCCACGGGCTGGCAGAAACTTCCATAAGCTAATAGGGGTGGGAGTGCTGGGCTGTCTCTTTCTCTGAGTGTCGGGGTGCTGGGGTGTCTCTGTCTCTGAGTGTCGGGGTGCTGTGCTGTCTCTGTCTCTGAGTGTCGGGGTGCTGGGGTGTCTCTGTCTCTGAGTGTCGGGGTGCTGGGGTGTCTCTGTCTCTGAGTGTCGGGTTGCTGGGCTGTCTCTGAGTGTCGGGGTGCTGTGCTGTCTCTGTCTCTGTGTGCGGGGGTACTGTGCTGTCTCTGAGTGTCGGGTCCTGGCTGTCTCTGTCTCTGAGCGTCGGGGTGTGGGCTGTCTCTCAGTGTCGGGGTGCTGGTCTGCTATGTCTCGAGTGTCGGGGTGCTGGGCTGTCTCTGTCCTGAGTGTCGGGGTGCTGTGCTGTCACTGAGTGTCGGGGTGCTGGCTGTCTCTGTCTCTGAGTGTCGGGGTGCTGGCTCTGTCTCTGTCTCTGAGTGTCGGGGTGCTGGGCTGTCTCTGTCTCTGTGTGTCGGAGTACTGTGCTGTCTCTGTCTCTGTGTGTCGGGGTACTGTGCTGTCTCTGAGTGTCAGGGTGCTGGGCTCTCTCTGAGTGTCGGGGTGCTGGGCTGTCTCTGAGTGTCGGGGTGCTGGGCTGTGTCTGAGTGTCGCGGTGCTGGGCTGTCTCTGAGTGTCGGGGTGCTGGGCTGTCTCTGTCTCTGAGTGTTGGGGTGCTGGGCTGTCTCTGTCTCTGAGTGTGTGGGAGTGTCGCGGTGCTGGGCTGTCTCTGTCTCTGTGTGTCGGGGTACTGTGCTATCTCTGTCTCTGTGTGTCGGGGTCTGTGCTATCTCTGAGTGTCAGGGTGCTGGGCTCTCTCTGAGTGTCGGGTGCTGGGCTGTCTCTGAGTGTCGGGGTGCTGGGCTGTGTCTGAGTGTCGGGCTGCTGTCTGTCTCTGAGTGTCGCTGGTTGTCTCTGTTTCGAGTGTTGCTGGACTGTCTCTGTCTCTGAAGTGTTGGGGTCTGGGCTGTGTCTGTCTCTGAGTGTCCGGGCTGTCTCTGTCTCTGAGTGTTGGGTCTGGCTGCTGTCTCTGAGTGTCGGGGAGGGCTTGTCCTGATCTATGTGCTGGGCTGTCTCTGTCTCTGAGTGTCGGGGTGCTGGGCTGTCTCTGTCTCTGAGTGAGGTGTGGCTGTCTCTGCTCTGAGTGTTGGGCTGTCTGGGGCTGTGTCTCTGATTGTTGGGGTGCTGCTGGCTGTGTCTGTCTCTGAGTTTGGGGTGCTGGGCTGTCTCTGTCTCTGAGTGTTGGGGTGCCGCTGAGTCGGGGTGCTGGGCTGTCTCTGTCACTGGTGTCGGGGTGCTGGCTGTCTTGTCTCTGAGTGTTTGGCAGGAACAATAAATGTGTAGAGTATAGGGCTAATGGTAGGGCTCTTAATAGTGTTGAGGAACAGAAGGATCTTGGTGTATGTGTCAATAGATCCCTGAAAGTAGGCAGTCAAGTGGATAAAAGTTGAAGAAGGGCTTATGGAGTCTTAGCTTTATTGGTAGGGGGATTGAATTTAGGAGCCGCAGCATCATGTTGCAGCTGTACAAAACTCTAGTGCGGCCGCACTTGGAGTATTGTGTGCAGTTCTGGTCGCCACATTATAAGAAAGATGTGGAGGCATTGGAGAGGGTACAGAGGAGTTTACTAGGATGTTGCCTGGTATGGAGGGCAGGTCCTATGAAGAGAGGTTGAAGGATTTGAGGTTGTTTTCGTTAGAAAGGAGGCGGCTAAGGGGGATCTTATTGAAAATATAAGATGATTAGAGGTTTGGATAGGGTGACAGTGATGCCTTTTTCCTAGGATGGAAAAAGCTAGCACGAGGGGACACAACTTTAAATTAAAGGGGTATGAGTTATAGGACGGATATCAGAGGTAGGTTCTTTACTCAAAGAGTGATTAGGGAGTGGAATGCCCTGCCTGCAGCTGTTGTAGATGCGCCAAGTTTGGTGGCGTTTAAGAGGTTAGTTGATAAGTATATGGATGAAGGAATGGTTTAGTTAGGAGGGGCATTGCTTTTTATTTTGGTCGGCACAACATCGAAGGCCGAAGGGCCTGTCTGTGCTGTATTGTTCTATGTTCTATGTTCTATGTTCTATGTTGGGGTGCTGGGCTGGATGTTGAGGTTCTGTCTCTCTTGAGAGGTTGTTGAGGTTGGTGCTGGGCTGCCTGCTGTCTCTGAAGTTGGGGGTGCCTCTCTTGTTGGTGTTGGGGGTGTGGCAGTGTTTTCTGAGTGTCGGGGTGCTGGGCTGTCTCTGTCTTGAGTGTTGGGTGCTGGGCTGTCTCTGAGTGGTGTGGTGTGGGTTGTGGGCTCTCTGTCTCTGAGTGTTGGGGTGCTGGGGGCCTGCCTGTCAGGTGTGGGAGCTGTCCTGAGTGGGTGCGGGCTGTCTCTGAGTGTTGGGGTGCTGGGCTGTTCTGAGGTTGGGGTGAGGGGCTTGTCTCTGTCTTATTTTGGTGGGGGGATTCTGCCTCTGTGCTGGGTGCTATGCTTTGTTTCTGAGTGTCGGGGTGCTGGGCTGTCTCTGAGTGCTCTGGTCTCTGTCTCTGTCTCTGAGTGTGGGAGGATGGACTGTCTGCTGGCTGCTGATCTGTCTCTGAGTGTGCGGTGCGGGCTGTCTCTGTCTTGGTGTAGGATGGGCTGGCTGTCTCTGAGTGTGGGTGGTGGCCTCTGGGGGTCCTGGGCTTTCTGAGTGTCGGGGTGCTGCGTGTTCTGAGTGTCGGGGTGCTGGGTGTCTCTGTCTCTGAGTGTGGGTGGTCTGCTGGGCTGTTCTGAGTGTCCGGGGTGCTGGGGTCTTGTCTGTGCTCTGTCTCTGAGTGTCGGGGTGCTGGCTGTCTCTGAGGTGGTGGGGTGCTGGGCTGCGCTAGTTCTGAGTGTGTCGGGGTGCTGGGCTGTCTCTGTCTCTGAGTTGGGTGTCTGGGGGTGCTGGGCTGCTCTTCTGGCTCTCTGAGTGTCGGGGTGCTGGGCTGTCTCTCTCTTGTCGGGTGCTGGGGTTCTCGAGTGTCTTCTGAGTGTCTATGAGGTGGGGTGCTGGGCTGTACTGCTGAGTGTCTCTGTCTCGTCTCTGATGTTGGGTGCTGGGGCTGTGGTCTGAGTGTGTGGTGCTGGCTGCCTGTCTGAGTGTCCTGCTGCTCTGTCTGGGTGCTGGGCTGTCTCTGAGTGTCGCGGTGGGTGTGCTGTCTCTGTCTCTGAGTGTCGGGGTGCTGGGCTGTGTTTTCTGGGGCTGGGCTGTCTCTGTCCTGTCGGGGTGCTGGGCTGTGGGTGTGCTTGGGTGGGCTGTCTCTGTCTCTGAGTGTCGGGGTGCCTGTCCTGTCTCTGAGTGTCGGGGTGCTGGGCTGTCTCTGTCTCTGAGTGTTGGGGTGCTGGGCTGTCTCTGTCTCTGAGTGTTGGGGTGCTGGGCTGTTTCTGAGTGTCGGGGTGCTGGGCTGTCTCTGTCTCTGAGTGTCGGGGTGCTGGGCTGTCTCTGTCTCTGAGTGTCGGGGTGCTGGGCTGTCTCTGTCTCTGAGTGTTGGGGTGCTGGGCTGTCTCTGTCTCTGAGTGTCGGGGTGCTGGGCTGTCTCTGTCTCTGAGGTTGAGTGCTGGGCTGCTCTGTCTCTGAGTGTCGGGGTGCTGGGCTGTGTCTGAGTGTCGGGGTGCTGGGCTGTCTCTGAGTGTCTGGGTGCTGGGTTGTCTCTGAGTGTCGGCGTGCTGGGCTGTCTCTGTCTCTGAGTGGCAGGGTTCTCGGCTGTCTCTGTCACTGAATGTCGGGGTGCTGGGCTGTCTCTGTCTCTGAGTGTCGGGGTGCTGGGCTGTCTCTGTCTCTGAGTGTCGGGGTGCTGGGCTGTCTCTGTCTCTGAGAGTCGGGGTGCTGGGCTGTTCTGTTCTGAAAGTCGGGGGCTGGGCTGTCTGTCTTGAGTGTCGGGTGCTGGGCTCCCTCTGTCTCTGAATGTCGGGGTGCTGGGCTGTCTCTGTCTCTGAGTGTCGGGGTGCTGGGCTCCCTCTGTCTCTGAGTGTCGGGGTGCTGTGCTGTCTCTGTCTCTGAGTGTCGGGGTGCTGGGCTGTCTCTGTCTCTGAGTGTCGCGGTGGTGGGCTGTCTCTGTCTCTGAGTGTCGGGGAGCAAGGATGTCTCTGAGTGTGGGGTGCTGTGCTGTCTCTGAGTGCCAGGGTACTGATCTGTCTCTATCTCTGAGTATTGTGGTGCTGGGCTGTCTCTGTCTCTGAGTGTTGGGGTGCTGGGCTGTCTCTGAGTGTCGGGGTGCTGGGCTGTCTCTGAGTGTCTGGGTGCTGGGCTTCTCTGTCTCTGAGTGTCGGGGTGCTGGGCTGTCTCTGTCTCTGAGTGTCGGGGTGCTGGGCTGTCTCTGAGTGTCAGGGTGCTGGCGTCTCTGTCTCTGAGGTCGGGACTGGCTGTCTCTGTCTCTGAGTGTTGGGGTGCTGGGCTGTCTCTGAGTGTCTGGTGCTCGGCTGTCTCTGTCTCTGAGTGTCTGGGTGCTGGGCTGTCTCTGAGTGTCTGGGTGCTGGCTTCTCTGTCTCTGAGTGTCGGGTACTGGGCTGTCTCGTCTCTGAGTGTCGGGATGCTGGGCTGTCTCTGAGTGTCAGGGTGCTGGGCTGTTCTCTGAGTGTCTGGGTGCTGGGCTGTCTCTGTCTCTGAGTGTGGGGTGCTGGGCTGTCTCTGAGTGTCAGGGTGCTGGGCTTTCTCAGTCTCTGAGTGTCGGGGCACTGGGCTGTCTCTGAGTGTCGGGCTGCTAGGCTGTCTCTGTCTCTGAGTGTCAGGGTGCAGGGCTGTCTCTGAGTGTCGGGGTGCTGGGCAGTCTTTGTCTCAGGGTGTCGGGGTGCTGGGCTTTCTCTGTCTCTGCGTGTCGGGGTGCTGGGCTGTCTCTGTCTCTGAGTGACGGGGCGCTGGCCTGTCTTTGTCTCTGAGTGTCGTGGTGTTGGGCTGTTTCTGTCTCTGAGTGTCGGGGTGCTGGGCTGTCTCTGTCTCTGAGTGTCAGGGTGCAGGGCTGTCTCCGAGTGTTGGGGTGCTGGGCAGTCTTTGTCTCAGAGTGTCGTGGTGTTGGGCTGTTTCTGTCTCTGAGTGTCGGGGTGCTGGGCTGTCTCTGTCTCTGAGTGACGTAGAGATGCCGGCATTGGACTGGGGTAAACTCAGTAAAGTTTTACAACACCAATTTTTAAATCCAACCAATTTATTTGATAGTAAATTCGCGAGCTTTCGACACTATGTGCCTTCGTCAGGCAAATGCAGTGTTCTGGTCTGCAATAGCACTCATATCCACACAGACAGTCACAGATTGCTGATTAGAATGCGAATCCTTACATCTAACCTGCTATTCAAGTGTTAAAGTGGCTAACAATGTGTGTGAAAGGGATCCTGAGCATTGTTAGAGAATTGTGTATTTTCTCCAGACAGCACAGTAAGTGAGGTTTTTTGCTAACCCAGGCAAGTTACGGGGGTTACAGATAGTATGTCATGAAGCCAAGATCCCTATTAAGACCGTCCTCATGTGTGCGGAACTTGGCTATCAGTCTCTGCTCAGCGACTCTGCGCTGTCGTGTGTCCCAAAGGCCCCCTTGAAGAACATTTACCCGCAGGTCGGAGGCCGAATGCCCATGACTGCTGAAGTGTTCGCCCACATGAAGGGAACTGTTTTGCCTGGTGATTGTTGAGCGATGCTCATTCATCCGCTGTCGTAGTGTCTGCATGGTCTCCCCAATGTACCATGCTTCTGAACATCCTTTCTTGCAACATATTAGGTCGACAACGTTGGCTGAGTTACAAGTGTATGTACCGTGCACCTGGTGAATGGTATTGTCATGTTTGATGATGTTGTCCATGTCTATGATCTGGTATGTCTTGCAGAGGTTGCTGTGGCAGGGTTGTGTGGTATTGTGGTCACTATTCTCCTGAAGGTTGGGTAGTTTGCTGTGAACAATGATGTGTTTGAGGTTGTGCGGTTGTCTGAAAGCAAGAAGTGGGGGGGTGGGGATGGCCCTAGCGAAATGTTCATCGTCATCAATGATATGTTGAAGACTCCAGAGAAGATGTCGTAGCTTCTCTGCTCTGGGGAAGTACTGGACAACAAAGGGTACTCTGTCCACCGTGTCCCGTGTTCATCTTCTGAGCAGGTCAGTGCGGTTTATCGCTGTGGCACGTCGGAACTGTCGATCGATGAGTTGAGCGCCATATCCTGTTCTCACGAGGGCATCTGAGTGTCAGGGTGCTGGGCTGTCTCTGTCTCTGAGTGTCGGGGTGCTGGTCTGTCTCTGTCTCTGAGTGTCGGGGTGCTGGTCTGTCTCTGTCTCTGAGCGTCGGGGTGCTGGGCAGTCTCTGTCTCTGAGTGTAGGGGTGCTGGGCTGTCTCTGTCTCTGAGTGTCGGGGTGCTGGGCTGTGTCTTTCTCTGAGTGTAGGGGTGCTGGGCTGTCTCTGAGTGTCCGGGTGCTGGGCTGTCTCTGTCTCTGAGTGTCGGGGTGCTGGGCTGTCTCTGTCTCTGAGTGTCGGGTTGCTGGGCTGTGTCTTTCTCTGAGTGTAGGGGGCTGGGTGTGTCTTTTGAGTGTAGGGGTGCTGGCTTGTGTCCGGGTGCTGGGCTGTCTGAGTGTGGGGTGCTGGGCTGTCTCTGTCTCTGAGTGTTGGGGTGCTGGGCTTTGTCTCTGAGTGTGGGGTGCGGTCTCTGTCTCTGTGTGCTGGGTGCTGGCTGTCTCTGTCTCTGAGTGTCGGGGTGCTGGGCTGTCTCTGAGTGTCGAGGTGCTGGGCTGTCTCTGTCTCTGAGTGTCGTGGTGCTGGGTGCTGTCTGGCTGTCTCTGTCTCTGAGTGTCGGGGTGCTGGGCTGCTGTCTCTGTCTCTGAGTGTCGGGGAGCTGGGCTGTCTCTGTCTCGGAGTGTCGTGGTGCTGGGCTTTCTTTGTCTCTGCATTTTGGGTGCTGGGCTGTCTCTGTCTCCAAGTGTCGGGATGGGGTCCCTGTCTCTGGGTGTCTTGTTGTGTTCTGTCTCTGGTGTCTGCTGGGCTGTCTGTCTCTGAGTGTCGTGGTGCTGGGCTGTCTCTGTCTCTGAGTGTCGTGGTGCTGGGCTGTTTCTGTCTCTGAGTGTCGGGGAGCTGGGCTGTCTCTGTCTCGGAGTGTCGGGGTGCTGGGCTGTCTCTGTCTCGGAGTGTCGGGGTGCTGGGCTGTCTCTGAGTGTCTGGGTGCTCGGCTGTCTCTGTCCCTGAGTGTCTGGCTGCTGGGCTGTCTCTGAGTGTCGGGGTGCTGGGCTGTTTCTCTCTCTGAGTGTGGCGTACTGGGCTATCTCTGTCTCTGAGTGTCGGGGTGCTGGGCTGTCTCCGTCTCTGAGTGTCGGGGTGCTGGGCTATCTCTGAGTGTCGGGGTGCTGGTCTGTCTCTGAATATTAATGCTGTGTGTTTATAACTCAGTCTTTGTGTGCTCAGAACGATGCTGTGTTTATATTACTCAGTCCTTTTGGTCTGAGTATTAATGCTGTGTGTGTATTATTCAGTCTCTGTGCTCTGATATAAATGCTGTGTTTTTATTTCACAGATTCTGTGCTCTGAGTATTAATGCTATGCTTATTACTCAGTGCCTTTGCTCTGAATGTGAGTGCTGGGTGCTTATTACTCAGCCTCTTTTCCTTTGAGTATAAATGCTGTGTGTTTATTACTGAGTCTCTGCCCTGAGTATTAATGCTATGTGTTCACTATTCAGTATCTGTACTCTCTGTATTAATGTTTGTGTTTATTACTCAGTCTCTTTGCTCTGATATTAATGCTGTGTGTTTATTATTCAGTCTCTTCGCTCTGAGAATTGATGCTGCATGTTTATTACTCAGTCCCTTTGCTCTGAGTATTAATGCTTTATGTTTATTACTCAGTCTCTTTGCTCTGAGAATTGATGCTGTGTGTTTGTTACTTTATCTCTTTGCTCTGAGTATTAATGCTTTGTATTTATTATTCAGACCCTTTGCTCTGAGAATTGATGCTGTGTATTTGTTACTCAATCTCTTTGTTCTGTGTATTAATGCTGTGTGTATTAGTCAGTCCCGTTGCTCTGAGTATTAATGCTGTGCATTTATCGCTCAGTACCTTTGTGCTGTGTATTAATGCTGTGTGTTTATTAGTCAGTCCCATTGCTCTGAGTATTAATGCTGTGCATTTATCACTGAGTCCCTTTATGCTGTGTATTAATGCTATGTATTTATTACTCAGTCCCTTTGCTCTGAGTATTAATAGTGTGTGTTTATTACTAAGTCTCTGTGCTCTGTGTATTAATGCTGTGTGCTCATTACTCAGTCTCTATGCTCTGAGTACTAATACTGTGTGATTATTACTTGGTCTCTTTGCTCTGAGTATTAATGCTGTGTGTTTGTTATTCAGTCTCTTTGCTCTGTGTATTACTTCTTTGTGTTTATTACTCAGTCCCTTTGCTCTATGTATTAATGCTGTGTGTTTATTACTCAGTGTCTATAATATGAGTATAAATGTTGTGCATTTGGATATTAATGTTGTGTGTTTATTACTCAGTCCCTTGGCTCTGAGCATCAATACTGTGTGTTTATTACTCAGACTCTGAGCTCTGAATATTAATACTGCATGTTTATTACTCAGTGTCTGTGCTCTGAATATTAATGCTATGCATTTGTTACTCATTCTCTGTGCTCTGTGTATTAATGTTGTGTGTTTATTACTCAGTCTCTGTGCTCTGAATGTTAATTTTGTGTGTTTAGTACTTAGCGTCTTTGCTCTTAGTATATATCCTGTGTGTTTATTACACAGACTTTGTGCTCTGAGTATTTATGCTGTGTGTTTATTACTCAGCCCTTTTCCTCTAAGAGTAGTGTGTTTATTACACAGATTTTGTGCTCGGAGTATAAATGCTGTTTGATTATTAATCAGTCTTTTTGCTCTGAGTATTAATGTTTTGTGTTTATTACTCAGACTCTGAGCTTTGTGTATTAATGCTTGGTCTTACTTATTCAGTGTCTGTGCTCTGAGTATTAATGCTGTGTGTTTATTACTCAGTTCCTTTGCTCTGAGTATTAATACTGGGTCTATTATTCGGAGTCTGTTCTGAGTATTAATTCTGTGTGTTTATTACTCAGTCCCTTTGCTCTTTATATTAATGCTGTGTGTTTATTAGTCAGCCCCTTTCCTCTGAGTATTAATGCTTAATGTTTATTAGTCAGTCTCTGCTCTGAGTATTAACACTACCTGTATATTCCTCAGTCTCTGTGCTCTGCATGTTAATTCTGTGTTTATTAATCAGTCCCTTTGCACTGTGTATTAATGGTTTGTGTTTATTACTCAGTCTCTGTGCTCTGAATATTAGTACTGTGTGTTTATTACTCAGTCCATTTGCTCTGAGGATTAATGCTGTGTGTTTTTTACCGAGTGTGCTCTAAGTATTAATGTTGTGTGTTCATTACTCAGTCCCTTTATTCTCTGTTGCTGTCTGTCTCTCTGTGTAATGTATTATTACTCTGTTTTGCCATCTCTCTGTGGGATGAGAGTATTATTACTCTCTTTGTTGCTGTCTCTCTCTGGGACATGAATATTATTACTCTCTGTGTTGCTGTTTCACTCAGTGCTTTAGAACATAGAACATAGAACACTACAGCACAAACACGCCCTTCGGCCCACATGTTGTGCCGATCATACCCATACCTAACAGGCCATAGAACTATCTGTAACTCCCAATCCCATTAAATCCCATGTACTCATCCAGAAGTCTCTTAAAAGACCCCAGCGAGTTCGCCTCTACCACCACTGACGGCAACCGATTCCATTCACTCACCACCCTCTGAGTGTAAAACTTACCTCTAACATCTGCTCTGTACTTACCTCCCAGTACCTTAAATCTGTGTCCTCTTGTAGCGACCATTTCAGCCGAGGGAAATAGCCTCCGAGAATCCACCCTATCTATTCCTCTCAACATTTTGTAAACCTCTATCAGGTCACCTCTCAATCTTCTTCTCTCCAGGGAGAAGAGTCCCAGCTCCCTCAACCTATCTTCATAAGGCCTGCCTCCCAATCCAGGCAACATCCTTGTAAATCTCCTCTGCAACCTCTCAATAGCTTCCACATCCTTCCTATAGTGAGGTGACCAGAACTGCGCGCAATACTCTAAGTGGGGTCTGACAAGGGTCTTATAAAGTTGCAGCATTACCTCCTGACTCCTAAACTCAATCCTCTATTAATGAATGCAATTATTATTACTCTATGTTGTTGTCTCTCTGTGGGATCTGAGTATTATTACTCTTTGTATTGCTGTCTCTCTGGGATGTGTGTTCTATTAGTCTATGTTGCCATCTCTCTCTGGGCTGTGAGTATTATTACTTTTATTGTGTCTGTCTGGGATATAAGTATTATTACTCTGTGCTGCAGTCTGTCTCTGGGATGTTAGTATTATTACTCCCCGTGTTGTTGTCTCTCTCTCTCTCTAGGATGTGAGTAGTATTACGCTCTGTGTTGCTGTCTCTCTCTGGGATATGAGTATTATTGCACTGTGTGTTGCTGTTTCTCTCAATCTCTGGGATGTGTTTATTATTACTCTGTGTTGCTGTCTCTCTCTGGGATGTGCGTAGTATTACTCCGCTTTGCTGTCTCTTTGTGGGCTGTATTATTACTCTATGTTGCTGTGACTCTCTGGGCTGAATATTATTAATCTCTCTCTCTCTCTTTCTTTCTGGACTGTGATGACTCACTCTTGGCTGTGTGTATTTATTCCTTTCTGTGTGTCTCTCTCTGGGCTTTGACTATTACACAGTTTGCTCTCAGTATTACTCTCTATGTTACTCTCTATTATTACTCTGTGTGTTACTCTCTCTGTATTATTGCTCTCTACATTATTGATCTGTCAATGCTGAGCTGTGACATTATTCTCCAGGCTGTATTATTACTCTGTGTTAGTGTTTATTACTCGGTGTGTTACTCAGTCTCTGGGCTGTGATGTCATTGTGGGGGGCTGTAAGCATTGTTACTCTATTGTTACTGTGAGCTGGGCAGTGATGTCACTCGGGGGGCCGCTCGGCTCCGCTCGCCAGTCTGGGCTCCGGCTGCGGGGCTCCGGGATGGAGGCGCGGGGAGCGGAGCCGCAATCGCTGCACAAACTGCGGCAGGTCTTCGATGCTGTGGCCGGGGACACGGGGGGCTTCCTCCGGCTGGAGGACTTCATCCATCTGGGACTGCGCTTCATGGAGGGAGAGGAGGTGAGGGGGTGAGGATGGGGGGGGGGTGAGGAGAGGGAGGGTGAGGAGAGGGGGGAGGGGGGTGAGGAGAGGGGGGAGGTGAGGAGGGAGGGGGGGTGAGGAGAGGGAGGGTGAGGAGAGGGGGGAGGGGGGGGTGAGGGGAGGTGGGGGGGTGAGGAGAGGGGGGAGGGAAGGGGGGTGAGGATGGAGGGGGGTGAGGAGATGGGGAGGGGTGAGGGGAGGTGGGGAGGGGGGAGGAGTGAGGGACAGGGAGGGTGGGGGGTGAGGGGGATGGGGGTGGGGGTTGGGGGTGAGGGGGAGGGGATGGGGTGAGGGGTTGGGGGGTGAGGGGGGGGGGAGTGAGGATCGGATAGGACCGGTGGGGGTGGGGGCCGAGGGGATGCGGGATGCGGGGATTCAGCCTCCGGCTCCGGGCGGGGAAGCAGCCGCAGCATCAGCACCACCGCGGCTCAGTCCGCTCGCCGCTCCCGGGGATCCCGCTCCTTCCTCCGGCTTCTCTCCGGGATCGGAGCCGCCTCGCCTCCGGCACTGCGGAGGATTCGGTCCCCAGGATCCGGCAGCGAATCCCCCCCCCCCATTCCCCCCCCCATCCCCCCCTCCCATTCCCCCCATTCCCCCCATTCCCCCCCATCCCCCATCCTCACCCCTCTCCCCCCCAGAGTAACCCCCCTCATCCCCCCCAGAGTAACCCCCTCATCCCCCTCCAGAGTAACCCCCTCATCCCCCTCCAGAGTAACCCCTCATCCCCACCCTCCAGAGTAACCCCCTCATCCCCAGCCTCCAGAGTAACTCCCTCATCCCCCTCCAGAGTAACTCCTCATCCCACCCTACAGAGTAACCCCCTCATCCCCGTCCAGAGTAACCCCCTCAACCCCCCCAGAGTAACCCCCCTCAACCCCCCCAGAGTAACCCCTCACCCCCCCCCATCCCCCCAGAGTAACTCCCTCATCCCCATCCCCGAGTAACTCCCTCATCCCACCCTCCAGAGTAACCCCTCAACCCCCCAGAGTAACCCCGTCAACCCCCCAGAGTAACCCCCTCATCCCCACCCCAGAGTAACCGCCTCACCCCACCCTCCAGAGTAACCCCAACCCCCCAGAGTAACCCCCTCATTCCCCCCAGAGTAACCCCCTCAACCCCTCCAGAGTAACCCCTCATCCCCCCCAGAGTAACTCCCTCATCCCCACCCTCCAGAGTAACCCCTCATCCCCACCCTCCAGAGTAACCCCTCACCCCCTCAGTAACCCCTCATCCCCCTCCAGAGTAACCCCCTCATCCCCCCAGAGTAACCCCCTCCCCCTAGAGGAGTAACCCCCTCATCCCTATCCTCCAGAGTAACCCCCCCATCCTCACCCTCCAGAGTAACCCCCTCATCCCCCTCCAGAGTAACCCCCTCCCCCCCACCCTCCAGAGCCCTCAGGAGTCATCCCCACCCTACAGAGTAACCCCTAACCCCCTCAAACCCCCCAGAGTAACCCCCTCAACCCCCCCAGAGTAACCCCCTCATTCCCCCCAGAGTAACTCCCTCATTCCCCCCAGAGTAACTCCCTCATCCCCCCCAGAGTAACTCCCTCACCCCAACCCTCCAGAGTAACT
This sequence comes from Sphyrna mokarran, assembly GCA_024679065.1. Lineage (NCBI taxonomy): Eukaryota > Metazoa > Chordata > Chondrichthyes > Carcharhiniformes > Carcharhinidae > Sphyrna > Sphyrna mokarran. The sequence continues at coordinate 1,206,953 of JAGIQG010000021.1, read as the reverse complement.
CCCTCATCCCCCCCAGAGTAACCCCTCCCCCCAGAGTAACCCCATCCCCCCAGAGTAACCCTCCCCCCCCCCAGAGTAACCCCTCACCCCCCAGAGTAACCCCTCACCCTCAGATCCCCCCCTCCAGAGTAACTCCCTCATCCCCCCCCTCCCCTCCAGAGTAACCCCCTCCCCCCCAGAGTAACCCCCTCAACCCCCAGAGTCCCCTCCCCCCACCCCCTCCAGAGTAAACCCCCTAACCCCTCACCCCCTCCAGAGTAACCCTCCCCCCCCCCCCCCTCATCCCCCTCCAGAGTAACCCCCTCATCCCACCCTACAGAGTAACCCCCTCCCCCCCAGAGTAACCCCTCATCCCCCAGAGTAACCCCCTCATCCCCCCAGAGTAACCCCCCAACCCCCCAGAGTAACCCGTCATCCCCCCAGAGTAACCCCTCATCCCACCCCCAGAGTAACCCCTCATCCCCCCCAGAGTAACCCCATCCCCCCCAGAGTGACCCCTCATCCCCACCCTCCAGAGTAACCCCCTAAAACCCCCCAGAGTAACCCCTCATCCCCCCACCTCCCCACCTCCAGAGTAATGGCCTCAACACCCCCAGAGTAACCCCCTCATTCCCTCTCAGAGTAACCCTCTCAGCCCCTGCATCTCTTCCTGGCCACGCCCCCACCCCCACCCCCCCCGGAGTAACCTCCTCATCTTCTCACTCTGTACTCCTTCACCCCCCCCCCCTCCCTTATATTGGAACAGTATGAGGCTACTCAACCCCTCACCAATGCTGATCTGTTTTCAATTAAATCATTTCTTAACCGTCTAAATCCCAGGAATAAATTCCTCCTCGTGATTTGAGCTGTTAGATATTATTCTGATAAATCTAACTAAGGCCAATCTATCCTTCCTAAGATGTGGTTCCCAGAACTGATCACAGTAACTCCAGGTGTGATCTAACCAGGTGAAGTGTGGCTTTGACCTCCTTGTATTCCGGTCTCTAAATAGAAAGGCCAGAATTCCATTCTCCTTTTGGATTATGTTCTGTTCCTGCTTTTTGATGATCGATTTCTCTAATTCTCAAAACTCTTTGAACCTTCACTGTTTCTAATCTCTCACCATTTTGAAATATCCCATTCTATGCTTTTCAGGTTCAAAGTGGCCAAACCTCACATTTCTCTCCTTTGAACTTCATTGGTCACAGTTTTTTCATTCACTTGGGTAGGATTCTCCTCCAAAAAAAATCTAACTGTCGAATTTGCAAAAAAGGGAATAATTTTTGGTAGTTCTTTCAGTGGGAGTTCAGACTGGAATCTCCCACTCTCTGTGCACTGTTTAGATCATAGAAACCTTACAGTACAGGAAGAGGCTATTCGGCCCATCAAATCTGCACCAATCACAGTCCCACCCAGGCCCTACCCCCACATCCATACACATTTTACCCACTAATCCTCTAACCTACACATTAATGGTCAATTTTTAGCATATCAATCAACCTAATCCGCACATCTTTGGACTGTGGGAGGAAACCAGAGCACCCAGAGAAAACCCATGCAGACACGAGGAGGATGTGTAAACTCCACACAGACAGTGACCCGAGCGGGAAATCGAACCCAGGTTCCTGGAGCTGTGAAGCAGCAGTGCTAATCACTGTGCCACCGTGCCACCTGGAGTAAATTACTAGATTACCAGGTGGAGAGACTGAAGCCAGCAGTCGATGTACAGTGGTGTCAAAGTGTCAGTCTCTTGATCACTGGCTAGCCCGCGACCCTCACAATGCTGCCCACCAACCCCACCCCCCAGCCCTGATTGCAGCCCTACCCAACAATTCCTGTGCTAGTCTGGACCCCACACAGCCTGAACCTCCCTGATCTTCAGTCCTCCTCTTCCCATCCCCTCCCCCTACAATGCAGACACTCACAGGTAGACCATTCCCCAGCAACCCCCCACAATCGCTGGTCTCCCTCCTCCCCCCTCGATCCCAATGACAGAGAGAGACAGAGGGACACCTCATTCCACCCCACCAATCACCCTCTAGGCCCTGCCCCCTTTATGCCCAATCCTCTTGGCAATGCCCAGTAGGCCAAGATGCCCCCTGAGCATGGGGGCACAGTAGTTAGCGCTGCTGCCTCACAGCACAAAGGACTCGGGTTCGATTTACACATTCTTCCCGTGTCTGCGTGGATTTCCTCCGGATGCTCCAGTTTCCTCCGACAATCCAAAGATGTGTGGGTTAGGTGATTGCCCATTCTATACTGTCCCATAGTGTCAGAGGGTCTAGCAGGGTAAATGTATGGGGTATACGTGGGCTTATGGGGATAAGGGCAGGGTGGGATTGTGGCCGGTGCAGGCTTGATGGGCCAAATGGCCTCCTTCTGCACTGCAGAGACACTGATGTGGAGATGCCAGTGTTGGACTGGGGTAAACACAGTAAGAAATCTCACAACACCAGGTTAAAGTCCAACAGGTTTACTTGGTAGCAAAAGCCACTAGCTTTCGGAGCGCTGCCCCTTCAGATGAGTGGGAGTTCTGTTTAAACAGGGCAAATAAAGACACAAATTCAATTTACAAAATACTGATTGAAATGTGAGTCTTTACAGGTAATCAAATCTTAAATGTACAGACAGTGTGAGTGGTTAAGCACAGATTCAAACAAGACCTCTTCACTGCACAGAACGTTCAACCAATGCTGTACACGAGATACATTGATGACATTTTCTTCCTTTGGACTCATGGTGAACAATCACTGAAACAATTATATGATGACAAGTTCCATCCCACCATGGACTCACCATGGACTATTCCCCAGAATCAGTTGCTTTCTTGGACTCACGCATCTCCATCAAGGACGGTTACCTCAGCACCTCACTGTACTGCAAGTCCACAGATAACTTCACGATGCTCCACTTCCCCAGCTTTAAAGACATTAAAGAAGTCATCCTTTACAGACAAACCCTCTGTATACACAGGATCTGCTCAGATGAGGAGGATTGTGACAGACACCTCGAGACGCTGAAAGATACCCTCATAAGAACAGGATATGGCGCTCGACTCATCGATCAAAAGTTCTGACGCACCACAACAAAAAACTGCACCGACCTCTTCAGAAGACAAACACGGGACACGGTGGACAGAGTACCCTTCGTCATCCAATACTTCCCCAAAGCGGAGAAGCTACAACATCTTCTCTGGAGTCTTCAACATATCATTGATGATGATGAACATCTCCCTAGGGCCATCCCCACATCCCCACTTCTTGCCTTCAAACAACTGCACAGCTTCAAACAGACCATTGTTCGCAGCAAACTACCCAGCCTTCAGGAGAACAGTGACCACAACACCACACAACCCTGCCACAGCAACCTCTGCAAGACATGCCGGATCATCAACATGGATGCCATCATGTCATGTGAGAACACAATTCACCAGGTACAGGTACATACTCTTGCAACTCAGCCAACGTTGTCTACCTGATATACTGTAGGAAAGCATGTCCCGAGGTATAGTACATTGGGGAGACCATGCAGACACTACGACAGCGGATGAATGAACATCGCTCGACAATCACCAGGCAGGACTGTTCCCTTCCAGTTGGCGAACACTTCAGTGATCACGGGCATTCGGCCTCTGATCTTCGGGTAAGCGTTCTCCAAGGCGGCCTTCACAACACACGACAGCGCAGAGTTGCTGAGCAGAGACTGATAACCAAGTTCCGCACACATGAGGACAGTCTCAGCCTGGGATCTTGGGTTCATGTCACACTATCTGTAACCCCCATGATTTGCCTGGGCTTGCAAAATCTTACTAACCGTCCTGACTGGAGACAATACACATGCCTTTAACCTATGCTTAATGCTCTCTCCACTCACATTGTCTGTACCTTTAAGATTTGATTAGTTACACTCTTATTCCAATCATTACTTTATAAATTGAGTTTGTGTCTTTATATACTCCATTTGTGAATAGAACTCCCACTCATCTGATGAAGGAAAAGCCCTTGGTGGCTTTTGCTATCAAATAAATCTGTTGGACTTTAACCTGGTGTTGTGAGATGGCTTACTGGAGGGACAGTGCCAGGGTCCCATGATAAGGGGGCACCGCTCCCCCACTGCCTGACCCCCTGGGGACCCCCAACTGCCCTCTGTTCACTCCAGTGGGGTCAGGCCACTCATTCTCTGAAAGTGGGGAGCTAGCGTAAACCCCCCTGGAGTGAAACACTTTTGGGGGGAGGGAGAGGGGAGCAGTGGGAGAGGTGAGCAGGCCTGGGAACTTCAATCCCAAGCTGCTAATATTATTTAAACAGTTTCTCCAATGCTGACTCTGCCTCCCAACTAAATACTGGTATGGTGCAGAGACCGCCAGAAATCCGGGCCTGGGAGACGCAATATGAAAGCTCGCTGAAACCGAGAATTGAGTGAGGTGTGATTCTCCTGTCCCGCTGCACTAATGTGGGAGAATCGCAGCCTTAATCTACCAGTATCTCTTTTAAACTTCCATCTATACAGCTTGCAATGTCACCCCTGTGTCAGCAGCAAGATTGGAAATGTAATTTTTTATCCAGTCATTGAGCCATTAATAAACATGACGAATAGTTGAGGCTCCCTCACAGTCGCCACATTCTGCCTTGTGGAGAACCTGCCTATTATCCCTACTCTGTGTTTCCTGTTGTACAGCCAGCTTCCTAACCAGCTCAATCATCTCCTTCAATCCCATCAACCTCCATTTAACTAATTGTCTCTATCAGGAACTTCATCAAAAGCTGTTTGAAAAACCACATAAATATACAGTGGGGAGGCAGTGTCACAGTGGTATTATCAGCGGTATTATTGGAGAATGTGCTGGAGACTCAGATTCAAATCCCATCCTTGCAGATAGTAAAATTTCAATTTAATAAAAATCTGGAATTCAGAATCTACTGATGACCATGAAACCATTGTCAATTGTCAGAAAAACTCATCTGTTTACTAGTGTCCTTTAGGGAAGGAAATTAGCCTGGTCTGCCCTACCTGTAGATAGATGTTTGAACAGTGAAGGAATTTAGGGTTATGGTGAGTGGGTGGGTAAGTGGAGCTGAGTCTATGAAAAGATCAGCCATGAGCTTATTGAATGGCGGAGCAGGTTTGAGGGGCCGAATGGCTGACTCCTGCTCCGAGTGCTTATGTTTGTATGTGACTCCAGATCCACACAATGTGGGTGACTCTTTGGGCTGGAATTGGAAATCTGTTCTCAGACGATCCCATTCGCACTCGACCAGGAAAAGAATCATGGGTCTGAATTGTGCTGTGGGTGGGGCTTATGGTGCCCGATACGATTGCAGTGCACACGCGCAGTGAGGAAAACGCGCCCATGTCACATCGCTCCCAGACTGCAAAAAGCCAGTAAAGCAGCCTGGGAGCAATGGCCCCCACAGACATTGCCCCACCCCCACAACATAACTGTCCCCCTTATCTGCCCCCCCCACCCCCCCACCACTACCCAGACTGATCCTTCCCCTCCCTACCAATCACCTGCAGAGTGGCAGCAGACCCCCTTGCTCCTCTCCACCTGCCACAACCCACCCCTCTCCCCACAGAGATCCACCTGGCCTCCACACCCACCCCCACCATCTGACCCGCCCCTACAGCCTCCTCCTTCCAACCTCCTTCTCCTCCTCCCAAACACCCCCATCCTGTCCCACAGAAAACCATCTGACCTCCCCCTCCCACCAGCAGAGGAATGATCAAACCCTCCTCCCCCCACACTGATCTGACCCCCCCTCGCTAATCAACCCTCCTCCCCTCCCCCCCCACTGATCTAACCCTCCTCTCCTCCCCCCCTCTAATCTAAACCTCCTCCCCTCCCCCACCACTGATCTAACCCTCCCCCCCTCACTGATCTGACCCCCCCCCCTCCCCCCACTCCTCCCTGAGTCAGGGAGCCACTTCCAACTCACCTCCTCAGAAGCTGGAGTGAAAGGGACCTTTGCCGAGGAGGTCTGTTCCGTGCTATATCTGGTTGGGTGAACGCGGTGGTAAAGGAGGTAATGTTGGTAAAGTTGGGCGGGTAGCTCATTAATTCAGTTTTAATGCAGGCAAATACATTTAAATTGCCATCCTGCTCATTTGGGGTGTGGTTCAGATTGTGGCCATTTTTGGACGCAGGCCTGGCGCTCGATGCAATGGTAAAATCGGGCCCAATCTGAAATGGCTGCTCACTTCAGGGCAATTAGGGATGGGTAATAAACACTAACCCAATCACTGACACCCACATGAATGAGGAAAATATTCATAAATCCCTGTCCCCCACTATCGTCACCTCCTCAAAAAACTCGGTCAGCTTTTTGAGATGAGCTACTCTTTACAAATCCACACTCACTCGATCAGTTCAAAGATCCCGATCATTCCATTCTTTTCTCTCCATTTCAAATAACACAATTTTCCAATCGAAAAGCGATGTGTCTGAACATTGGGAGGTTGCAGTTAGAACATCTAGAATGTTCTCTCCTGCTTTCTTTCGAATCCTCAGATGGAAATTATCTGCTTCTGGGAGATTGCCATTTCTTACTGCCATGATTTTCTTCATTACTGCTATTTTGCTGATGTTAATTTTGATAAGTCCTGGCAATCTCTGATTGAATAATAGTTTCCTTGCGATTTCCAGCATGTTTTTCTGTAAATATTAAAGGAAAGTCATTGATAATATTCACTGTTAGTGGTTTTCAAAAGGCCTCACTGCTCCTGGCCACATCTTCCCGATGTAATTGTGGACAATTTTTGTGTTATTTTGAAAATGTTTTGTAAGTTTCTGTTCATATTTCCTTTTGGAGCTCTGTCTGTCACTCTTTGCTGAACTTTCTGTCTCCATTCATTCTGACTTGGATTTTGTTTGCCTGTTTTTTTTAGTGTAATGTGATTTCTTTTCTCTTTATATCTCTGTGGCTGTGAGACACAAATACAGCTCTGATTCCAGGACAGAATAAGCTGGGTTCTGGATCAAGTGCGATGCCTCCCAGTGACTGTTTGTTTGTTGTTTTATTCATTAATGATTTGCCCAGTTTTTGGGACATCCCGTTGAAGGCCTAAATCTACAATCATTTCACCTGTTTCCCACTTCTTCCTTTCAAACTCCAGCTAACACTCACTGTTTGAAATATTCACTCATCTTTAGGCTGTCAAAAAACTCTTGCTCTATCACCCATTTCCTCCTTCCCCCAGTCTCCTTACTATTACCCCCCTCATTCCCTCACCCAGTCCATTGGCCATTCCATTTCATGCACCATAGAAGGAAACATAGTCAAAAGTGTTGAGGGTTTTTTTATTCATTTATGGGACATGGGCATTGCTGCCTGGGCCAGCACTTTCTGTCCATCTCTAGTTGCCCCTTGAGAAGGTGGTGCTGAGCTGCCTTCTTGAATCACTGCAGTCCATATGATGTAAGTACACCCACAGTGCTGTTAGGGAGAGAGTGCCAAGATTTTTTATTAGCCACAATAAAGGAATGGTGATGTATTTCCAAGTCAGGATGGTGAGTGGCTTGGTGAGAAACTTGTAGGTTGTGGTGTTCCCATGTATCTGCTGCCCTTGTCCTTCTAGATGGAAGTGGTTGTGGGTTTGGAAGATGCTGTCTGAGAAACCTTTGTGAATTCCTGCAGTGAATCTTGTAGATGGGAATCAGATGGTGAGTTAGTCACCACAGAATCTTTTCTCTCAGCAGGTGGTGAGTTTCTGGAACTCTCTTTTTCAAAAGGCAGTGGATGCAGAGTCTTCGACTATATTTAAGGCAGAACAAGATTAACAAGGAGGTGAAAGGTTATCGGGGGATAGACAGGAAAGTGGAGTTGAGATTTGAATCAGATCAGCCATGATCTTACTGAATGACAGAGCAGACTCGAGGGGCTGAGTGGCCTCCTCCTGCTCTTAATTCCTATTTATGTATATTTGTATGTTTGCATTTCATCTGAATTTGCAGCCTGTGACCTGCTCTGGTAGCCACAGTATTTATATAGCTAGTCCAGTTCACTTTCTGATCAATGGCAATCCCCAGGATGGCCGACAGTGAGGAAACAGCAGTGGTATTGCCATTGAATGCCAAGGGGCGATGGTTGGAGTGTCTCTTATTGGTCATTGCCTGGCATTTATGTGGCACAAGTATTACTTGCCAGTTCTCAGCCCAAGCCTGGATATTGTCCAGATCTTGCTGCATTTGGACACAAACTGCTTCAGTATCTGAGGAGTTGAGAATCGACTGTATGATGGAGGGGTGGTCATTGATGAAGCAGTTGGACATAGGATACTATCCTGAGGAATTCCTGCAGAGATATCCTGGAGCTAAGGATGACTGACCCTCCAAAACCACTTCCCTATGTGTCAGATATGACTAACCAGCGGAGAGTTTTCCCTCTGATATCCATTGATTCCAATTTTACTCAAGCTCCTTGATGCTGCACTCGGTTGAATGTGGCCTTGATATTAAGGGCTATCACTCTCACCTCACCTCTGGAATTCAGCTCTTTTGTCCATGTTTGAACCAAGGTTGTAATGAGGTCAGGAGCTGAGTGACCCTGGTGAAATCCAAACTGGGCGTCACTAAGCAGGTTATTGCTGAGCAGGTGCTGCTTGATAGCGCTGTCAATGATCCCTTCCATCGCTTTACGGATGATCCAAAGTAGACTGATTGGCTAGTGAGTGGCTGGGTTGGAACTAGGCAACTTTCCAGTATTGTGGTCTTACTGGAACAGTTTGAGCGGTTTGTCTAGTTCTGGGGGATAGGATTTCAATTCTATTGCTGGAATATTGTCAGGGTCCAGAATCTTCAGATGAATATTGAATGGTGACACAGCGGGTTCTTGGAGGGAGTGTAAGATGGTGATATGTTTCAGGAAGCCCTCCTGGATGCTCCTTACAAGCTCTGCCCCATCCATGTCCCTTGCACTAAGTGAGTCCCAGTCAATATAGGGGAAGTTAAAATCTCCCACCATTCTCTGAGTCTTACTGGTCCTACACACTTGTTCCCCTTCAGCTAATTCACCCTGTTACTTTTACACCTTGCCAAAATCTGCCTACACACCTGTTCCTTTTATCTCCTGCTGGCTGTTGGGTGGCCTATAGTAAACCCCCAACATTGTGACTATACCTTTCTTATTCCTGAGCTCTACCCACATTGCCTCGCAGTATGAACCCTCCGAGGTGTGCTCCCGGAGTACAGCTGTGATATTTTCCTTAACCAGTAGTGCAACTCCCCCAACCCTTTTACACCCCCCTCTATCCCACCTGAAACATCTGTATCCTGGAATGTTAAGCTGCCAATCCCGTCCTTTCTTTAACCAAGTCTCTGTAATGGCAACAACATCATAGTTCCCAGTACTAATCCAAGCTCTAAGTCCATCTGTCTTATCTGTTACACTTCTCACATTGAAACAAATTTACTTCAGTCCACCAGACCCTCTCTGATTAGCAATCCCATCCTGCCTGCTGTTTCTCTGAGTCTTACTGGCCCTACACACTCGTTCCCCTTCAGCTAATTCACCTTTGCTTTGGTTCCCACAACCCCACCAAACTAGTTTAAATCCTCTCATGTGACACTAGCAAACATCCTGGCCAGAACATTTGTGCCCCTTTGGTTTAGATGCAACTGTCCTTCTTGTACAGGTCCCACCTGCCCCAGAAGAGACCCCAGTGGTCCAGATATCTGAAACCCTCCTTCCTACACCAGCTGTTTAGCCACCTATTGCATATCTTCCTGTTCCTTGCATGACATGGGAAGTAATCCTGAGATTACAGTCCTAAAGGTCCTGCGTTTTAACTTGCTACCAAACTCCCTAAACTGCTGCTGCAGGACCTCATCACTGTATCTATCTACATCATTGGTACCAATGTGTACACGACCTCTGGCTGTTCACCCTCGCTTCAGAATACCTTCAGAGACTTCCTGGACTCTGGCACCACGGATACCATCCTGAAGTCTCTTTCACATCCATATCTGCATCGCTAACAATAGAGTTCCCTAAAACTGTTGCTCTAGTGTTCTTTGTCCCTCCCTGCTTAACAGGCTGTGCGCCAGCTGTTACTGCTGGTACTCCCTGATAGGTCATCCCTCCAACAGTATGAAAAACGGTATCCCCTTGTTAGAGAAGGGGATGATCCCAGGGGATTCCTGCACTGACTTCCTCCCCTTCCAGCAGTCACCCATCTATCTGCCTGTACTTTGGGTGTGACCATGTCTCTAAAACTCCAGTCTATGATGCTTTCTACCTCCTTCATGTTCCTCAGTGCACCAGCTGCTGCTCCATGCGGTCTGTAAAGAGCTGCAATTGGGTGCATTTCCTGCAGATATAATTGTCTGAGACACTGGAAGTTCCACATCTCACAAGTCAGCACTTAACCCCCAATCAACATTTCAAGCACTAACTAAATTATTTAAGAAGATTTATGAAACTTACCTTCACTTTGACCTTCTCACAGCGCTGTTTTTATTTGGTTCAAGGAGGAGGAAGGGAAGGAATCACTAATATAGCGTTTCTGGTTCACCACTCCTCGATAGCAGAACGTCCACTTCTCACTTCTTAGTAAGTGTTGCCAGGCCAAAATCTCCCGTGAATGTGCCCATGAAGTCCCTCAGCCGCCTGTACCAGATCCAGGGTCTCACTGTACCTAATTCCACTGTATTCAGTCTCATTTTATGCACATAAGTAAATTTTTTCAAGAGATCTGGCACCTTCTTATCAACCAACCCCTGACCAGATACTACATTCTTTTGCATCTCTTTAGCTTCATCTGATCTTTCCTTTCTCACTAACAAATCCCACTGATTTATCCTGTTTTATCCTGTCAGTCTTCCCAGTGCTTGTCTTAAACTACCTGCCCCTCCCACCCCCCCAACACTGTGACTTTGCGTGGCCCTAATTTATTACAGTGAAAATATTTGAGGCTTTTCATTTCTGTTCCATCCTTTGGATTTCCTCTTTAACCTGAGGTATCCTGTCTTCATTATATCTCACCAGATCTCCTTTATCTCCCGAGGATTTCCCTTTTCCCTAGTTTCTATCCCTCACCGGCTGAAACCAAACCTTGATTTAATTTTGTGTTCTCTTTTGTGAAGAATCAAGGTATGTATTCAGTTGCTCATCCATTTCTTTCTCCCTATTATACATTCCCCTCCTGTGTAAATTTCCTCTTTAACCAGCTGTCCCATTCCACCACCTTTTCCTTTATGTTTGTCCTTCCTAAACATTGAATATCCTGGGACATTCAGCTCCCACTCCCAGTCACCCTGCAGCCATGTCTCTGTAATCCCAATTATATCGTACCCATTTACATCTATCTGCACGATTAGTTCATCCACTTTATTGTAAATGCTCTGTGCATTAAGGCCCACAGCCTTTAAGCTTGTTTTTTTAACATTGTTTGTGTTGTTCCCAGTATTTTTGTTTATAGCCCTGTTTGAATTTTGTCCTTGGTTTCTCTTTCACTTTTCTGATTGTCTTCTCTAGCTCTTGTTTTTGTCCTTGCTCCCTCTTTCTCAGACTCCTTACATGGGTTCCCATCTCTCTAGCATGTTTGTTTAAACCCTCCCCAACCACTCTAACTAACACTCTCCCTAGGACATCAGTCCCAGTCCTGCCCAGGTGTGAACCATTCAATTTGTACACGTCCCACCTCCCCCGAACCGATCCCAATGCCCTGGGAATCTGAAACCCTCCTCCAAACACCATCTTTTCAGCCACATATTTATCCGGTATATTCTCTCATTTCCACTCTGACTCCTAATCCTGAAATCACTACCTTTGAAGTCCAATTCCTTAACTTTCTTCGTAACTCCAAAAGAGAAAATGCTGGAAAATCTCAGCAGGTCTGGCAGCATCTGTAAGGAGAGAAAAGAATTGATGTTTTGAGTCCAGATGATCTTTTTCAAAATGGACAGAGGGTTGTCTGGATTTGAAACATCAGCTCTTTTCTCTCCTTACAGATGCTGCCAGACCTGCTGAGATTTTCCAGCATTTTCTTTTTTGATTTCAGATTTCAGTATCTTCAGTAATTTGCTTTTGTCCTTTCTTCCTAGCTCCCTGTATTCTGTTTTTAGGGCCTCATCCCTTTTTTTTACTTTGTATGTCTTTGTACCAATGTGTTTTACAACCACTGGCCCCCCCTTCAGAATGTCCTGCAGCTGCTCCAAGACATCCTTGACCCTAACACCAGGGAGGCAACATAGCATCCTAAAGTCTCGTTTACAGCCACAGAAAAGCCTGTCTATTCCCCTTACAATTGAATCCCCTATAAATATTGACCTGGCACACTTTTTACTCCTCCCCTCTGCAGCAGAACCAATGATGGTGCAACAAGTTTGCCTGCTGCTGTTTTCACTAGAGCAGTCATTCCCCTCAACAGTATCCAAAGTGATGTATCTGTTTTGCAGAGGAATGGTCACAGGAGATTCCTGCACTACCTGCCTGTCTCTCTCTTGCTCTGTCTGGTGGTCACCCATTCCCTTCCTGCCTGTAGAGTCTGAGCCTGTGGTGTGACCCCTCTCTATCTGTGCTATCCACGAAACTCTCTGACTTGTGGATGTTCCACAGTGTCTCCAGCTGCCGTTCCAGCTGTGAAACTCGAGCTTATATATCAGTTATGTATCCAGGAGCTATAACTGGATGCACTTCCATACACGTACTGATCTGGGAACTGCCCCCAGCCTCCCACATGGAGCAAGAGGAGCAAACCATTGCTTGGAGCTCTTCTGTCATGTCTTACCCCTTTAAATTAAATCTTTGAAAGATATTTTGTTTCAGATGTGTACAATGTTCTGGGGCCCTTCTTTCCTGATCCTTGTTACTGCTGATTAGGTGGATTGGCTATGCTAAAATTACTCCTTAGTGTCCCAAGATGTGTAGTTTAGATGGATTAGCCATGGTAAATGTTGGGGTTATAGGGATAGAGTGGGAGAGATGGCTTGGGTAAGATACTCTTTCAGAGAGTTGGTGCAAATTCAGAAGTTCGAATGGTCATCTCCAGCTTCTAGTTTTAATGTTTCTCACATTTATGATTTCTCTTAAACTTAAACCGTGCTTCAAAACCAGTTAGCAAAGAACATAGGCTTCTGTATTTTACTTATTAACAGTCCTACGGTCTGGAGAAAGAGACAGAGGGACATGAATATTCTGATACTCCAACAGTAACCTGCAGAGATACAGAGAGAGAGAGAGAAACCTCTCACTTCCTTCATAACCAAGCTTGCTTTCCCCTAACTCACTGCCATGACTGAATTTGTCTCTCAACCTTATCAAACTCTACTCTGAAACCCGGGGGAAAAACCAAACAATAAGCAAAAATATATTAACTCAGATTAAAAAAAAACCCTTATCTAAATTGAATTATTGTCCTGTATTCTTAGCATAGAGCTGCCTGGTGCAAACAAATTGACACCATGTAAACACAGCTGAACTTTAAGCATACCCCTCACAGGGGTATGCTTAAACATGTAAAACATGCTAGAAATACATTTTTTAAAGGCCTGTAACATCACACACTACCCAATCTTATTGTCCACTCCCTGCCACTCCTCCCGGCACTCTGTCCCTCCCGGCACTCTGTCCACCCCTCTGGCACTCTTTGCCTCCCCCACCCCCGGCACTCTGTGCCCCCAGCACTCTGTCTCTGAGTTGCTAATGAAATGGTGACAGTGTGTTTTATTGGGGGGGTGTAGAGAAATATCTGTGTGAAAATCACAGTTACGATATGATTTGAGGAACTTGAAATTTTCCTCCTTCATATAAAAAATAAAGTACAGAATGTTTTAATGGTCAGAGATAAGAAAATATTTGCATTTGAACTGATTGTGCTTTTGTATATAAATTACAAAGTCAGAGTGTGTTTTTGATGAAGGGATGTGGGTGTCACTGGCTGGTTAATATTCACTGTCCATCCTTGCTATCTTGTACTGATGCAATCCATGGGGTGTAGGTATACCCAGAGTGCTGTTAGGGAGGAAATTCCAGGATTTTGACTGTGAAGAAACAGTGATACATTTCTAAGTCTGAATGCTGAGTGACTTGAAGGGAAAACTTCCAGGTAGTGGTGTACCCAGATACTTGCTGCTCTTTGTCTGCCTGGGGTGGCACGATAACGCAGTGCTTATCACTGCTGCCTCACAGTGCCAGGGACCCGCTTCCATTCCTGGATTGGGTCACTATCTATGAGGAGTTTGTACATTCTCCTGTGTCTGCGTGGGTTTCCTCCGGCTGCTCCGTTTTCCTCCCACAGTCCAAAGATCTGCAGTTAAGTGAATTGGCCATGCTAAATCCTCCCCCAGTATACCCGAACAGGCACTGGGACTGTGGCAAGTAGGGGATTTTAACAGCAACTTCATTGCAGAGTGGATGTAAGCCTACTTGTGACTAGTAAATAAACTTTAGATGGAAGTGGTCGTGTGTTTGGAAGGTGCTGTCTAAATGAACCTTGATGAGACCTGAAGGATGGGTCGCATCTAAACCGAAGGGGCACAAATGTTCTGGCCAGGATGTTTGTGAGTGTCACACGGGAGGATTTAAACTAGTTTGGTGGGGTTGTGGGAACCAAAGTAAAGGTGAATTAGTTGAAGGGGAACGAGTGTGTAGGGCCAGTAAGACTCAGAGAAACAGCAGGCAGGATGGGATTGCTAATCAGACGGGGTCCAGTGGACTGAAGTCCATTTGTTTCAATGTGAGAAGTGTAACAGATAAGACAGATGGACTTAGAGCTTGGATTAGTACTGGGAACTATGATGTTGTTGCCATTACAGAGACTTGGTTAAAGAAAGGACGGGATTGGCAGCTTAACATTCCAGGATACAGATGTTTCAGGTGGGATAGAGGGGGGTGTAAAAGGGGTGGGGGAATTGCATTACTGGTTAAGGAAAATATCACAGCTGTACTCCGGGAGCACACCTCGGAGGGTTCATACTGCGAGGCAATGTGGGTAGAGCTCAGGAACAGGAAAGGTATAGTCACAGTGTTGGGGGTTTACTATAGGCCACCCAACAGCCAGGGTTAGATTGGGGAACAGATATGCAGGCAAATTTTGTCAAGGTGTAAAAGGTTATTATGGTGGGAGATTTTAACTTCCCCTATGTTGACTGGGACTCACTTTGTGCAAGGGACGTGGATGAGGCAGAGCTTGTAAGGAGCATCCAGGAGGGCTTCTTGAAACAGTCTGTAGATAGTCCAACTAGGGAAGGGGCCGTACTGGACCTGGTATTGGGGAATGAGCCCAGCCAGGTGGTCGATGTTTCAATAGGGGAGCAGTTCAGGAATAGTGACCACAATTCAGTGAGGTTTAAGGTACTGATGGGTAAAGATAAGTATTGTCCTGAAGTGAAGATGGTAAACTGAGGGAAGATTAATTACAACAATATCAGACAGGAACTGAAGAATGTAGATTGGGGACAGATGTTTGAGGGCAAATCAACATCTGGCCTGTGGGAGGCTTTCAAGTGTACGTTGATAGGGATTCAGGACCAGCACATTCCTGTAAGGATGAAGGATAAGTTTGGCAAGTTTTGGGAATCTTGGACAACGAGAGATATTGTGAGTCTAGGCAAAGAGAAGGAAGCATTTGTTAAAGCCAGGAGGCTGGAGCACACGAAGCAAGTGTGAAATACAAAGAAAGTAGAAAGAAACTTAAGCAAGGAGTAAGGAGGATTAAAAAGGGTCATGAAAAAGGATTGGCCAACAGGATTAAGGAAAATCCCAAGGCTTTTTATACAGAGCAAGGGAGTAGCCAGGGAGAGGGCTGGCCCACTCAAGAACAAGGGAGGGAATCTATGTGTGGAACCACAGGAAATGTGCTATGTGTTAAATGAGTGCTTTGCGTCCGTATTCACCAAAGAGAAGGAATGATGGATGATGAGGCTGGGGAAGGATGTGTAGATAGTTTGAGTCATATTGAGATCAAAAAGGAGGAGGCATTGGGGTTTTTGAGGAACATTAAAGTAGACAAGTCCTCAGGGGCTGATGGGATATGCCCCAGAATACTGAGAGAGGCAAGGGAGGATATTGCTAGGGCCTTGAGAGAAATCTTTGTATTTTCATTGACTACAGGGGAGGCTTGGTTGCTGTGGTGGTGATGCCGAGTTTCTCAAGTTTCCTGTTCTTGCTGTGCATGGAGATGGTGTAGTTCCTTTGTCTCAATTGCTTGGCAGAGTCGCAGCTGATCTGCGTCCTGAGCACAAGTTGAGAATATGAATTCTATCTTGGTTTCCAGAATGTGGTGTTTGCTGTAGAGCTGGTGATTGAGGAGTGTGAGAGAGGTGTGACGGCAAAATCTCTCAGTGTAGTCTGTGTTATAGGTTGACCTGATTGGGTTTGTGATCTGTAGTCCTTTCAGTATCTTGTCTGCTCTTTTGCATCTTTGTAGAAACTTAATGTCTGTAATCATTGACTACAGGAGAGGACCCTGAGGATTGGAGAATAGCCAATATTATTCCTTGGTTTAAGAAGGGTAATAAGAATAATCCAGGTAATTACAGGTCTGTGAGCCTTACATCAGTGGTAGGGAAATTATTGGAGAGGATTCTTCAAGACAGGATTTATTCCCACTTGGAAATAAGGGGACGTATTAATGAGAGGCAACACAGTTTTGTGAAGGGGAGGTCGTGTCTCACTAACTTGATTGAGTTTTTCAAGGAAGTGATGAAGATGATTGATGAGGGTAGGGCAGTGGATGTTGTCTACATGGACTTCAGTAAGGCTTCTGACAAGGTCCCTCAGAGCATACTGGTGCAGAAGGTGAAGTTGCATGGGATCAGAGGTGAGATGGCAAGGTGGATACAAAACTGGCTCGGTCAAAAAAGACAGAGGGTAGCAGGGGGACGGTGTGTTTCTGAATGGAGGGCTGTGACAAATGGCATTCCTCAGGTATCAGTGCAGGGACCTTTGCTGTTTGTAATATATATAAATGATTTGGAGGAAAATGTAACTGGTTTGATTAGTAAGCTTATGGATGACACAAAGGTTGGTGGATTTGCGGATAGCGATGAGGACCATCAGAGGATACAGCAGGATATAGATCAATTGAAGACTTGGGCAGAGAGACAGCAGATGGAGTTTAATCAGAACAAATGTGAGGTAATGCATTTTGAAGGTCTGATACAGATAGGAAATATACAGTAAATGGTAGAACCCGAGGACTATTGATAGGCAGAGGGATCTGGGTGTACACAGGTCACTAAAAATGACAATGCAGGTTGAGAAAGTAGTCAAGAAGGCATACAGCATGTTTGCATTCATCAGCTGGGCGTTGAGTTTAAAAATTGGCAAGTCACGTTGCAGCTTTCTGGAACCTTAATGAGGCCGCACTTGGAATATAGTGTTCAATTCTGGTCACCACACTACCAGAAGGATAAGGAGGCATTGGAGAGGGTACAGGAAAGATTTACCAGGATATTGCCTGGTATGGAGGGCATTAGCTGTGAGGAGAGGTTGGGAAAACTTGGTTTGTTCTCACTGGAGCGACGGAGGTTGAGGGGAGACCTGGTAGAAGTCTACGAGATTATGAGAGGCATGGACAGAGTGGATAGTCAGAAGCTTTTCCCAGAGTGGAGAAGTCAATTACTAGGGGGCCCAATTACTAAGGTGTGAGGGGCAATATTTAAAGGAGATGTACGAGGCAGATTTTTTACACAGAGGGTGATGGGTGCCTGGAACTCGTTGCCGGGAGGGATAGCGAAAGCAGATATGATAGCAAGTTTTAAGGGGCATCTTGACAAATCCATGAAAAGGATAGGAATAAGTAATTCAGGCCCCGGAAGGGTATTGGGTTTTAGTTCAGTCGGGCAGCATGGTCAGTGAAGGGTCTGAGGGTAGGGTTATTGTGGAATGCTAGAGTGAGGGTGGGTGAGGAGTTGCTGGCCTGAGGAATGAGGGTGGGTGAGGAGTTGCTGGCCTCAGGAATGAGGGTGGGTGAGGAGTTGCTGGCCTGAGGAATGAGGGTGGGTGAGGAGTTGCTGGCCTCAGGAATGAGGGTGGGTGAGGAGTTGCTGGCCTCAGGAATGAGGGTGGGTGAGGAGTTGCTGGCCTGAGGAATGAGGGTGGGTGAGGAGTTGCTGGCCTCAGGAATGAGGGTGGGTGAGGAGTTGCTGGCCTGAGGAATGAGGGTGGGTGAGGAGTTGCTGGCCTCAGGAATGAGGGTGGGTGAGGAGTTGCTGGCCTCAGGAATGAGGGTGGGTGAGGAGTTGCTGGCCTCAGGAATGAGGGTGGGTGAGGAGTTGCTGGCCTCAGGAATGAGGGTGGGTGAGGAGTTGCTGGCCTCAGGAATGAGGGTGGGTGAGGAGTTGCTGGCCTCAGGAATGAGGGTGGGTGAGGAGTTGCTGGCCTCAGGAATGAGGGTGGGTGAGGAGTTGCTGGCCTCAGGAATGAGGGTGGGTGAGGAGTTGCTGGCCTCAGGAATGAGGGTGGGTGAGGAGTTGCTGGCCTGAGGAATGAGGGTGGGTGAGGAGTTGCTGGCCTCAGGAATGAGGGTGGGTGAGGAGTTGCTGGCCTCAGGAATGAGGGTGGGTGAGGAGTTGTGGCTCAGGAATGAGGGTGGGTGAGGAGTGCTGGCCTCAGGAATGAGGGTGGGTGAGGAGTTGCTGGCCTCAGGAATGAGGGTGGGTGAGGAGTTGCTGGCCTCAGGAATGAGGGTGGGTGAGGAGTTGCTGGCCTGAGGAATGAGGGTGGGTGAGGAGTTGCTGGCCTCAGGCAAATGAGGGTGGGTGAGGAGTTGCTGGCCTCAGGAATGAGGGTGGGTGAGGAGTTGCTGGCCTCAGGAATGAGGGTGGGTGAGGAGTTGCTGGCCTCAGGAATGAGGGTGGGTGAGGAGTTGCTGGCCTGAGGAATGAGGGTGGGTGAGGAGTTGCTGGCCTCAGGAATGAGGGTGGGTGAGGAGTTGCTGGCCTCAGGAGCTCTGTTTGAGTTTCTGATTGGCTCCTGTCTATTCGGGACACCATGTTCCCTTGTTCTATCGCCACCCAGCTGTCAGATTGCTTCATTACAGAGTCTGCTGAAATACTCAACTTCATACAAAATCATACAACTTCATACAAAATCATACAACTTCATACAAAATCAACATTCACACACTGTGAGTCCATGTGATTATCATATATCACATCGTCTAGTGCCACATGATCAAATATCACATGACCAAACCTCTATGCAGCCATCCATTAAGAGTGGCACAGTAGCACGTTGGGTTAGCACTGCTGCTTTACAGCTCCAGGGACTTGGATTCGATTCCTAAGTCGGGTCACTGTCTGTGTGAAGTTTGCACATTCTCCTTGTGTCTGTGTGGGTTTCCTCCAGGTGCTCCGATTTCCTCCCACAGTCCAAAGATGTGCAGGTTAGGTTGATTGGCCATGATAAAATTGCCCCTTAGAGTCCTGAGATGCTTAGGTTAGAGGGATTAGAGGTTGGATATGGGGGTAGGATCTGGATGGGATTGTGGTCAGTGCAGATCAATGGGCCAAATGGCCTCTTCTGCACTGTAGGGTGTCTATGATTCTGATAGGTGGAGAGTCCGTTCAGAGGGTGAACCGAGAAGTCCCAGAATTGTGTTGGTGGCACATGGGCAGTGAATGCCAATCTTACAATAACACCCACATCCCAGGGCTGAGAGAAAAGCAATTCTCACTTTGCTTTTGTTAATGTTCTTGAATATTGAAATATTTTCTCAGGATAGATTCCCACGTCTGAAACAGCTGCAGCAGATCACAATATTACAGAGAATCACATTGAAAATAATGATTAACATGTCGTTAACTTCCAGTCTGAATCTCTCATCCTACACAATATTCAGTAACATCTGTCTCATTCCAAGATACATGTCTCTGAAGGTTAACTCCTGTAACCCTCTGATAAATCATGCATAAACTATAAATTCCCAGACAAATGAACATATAGGAGGCCGTTCAGCCCATTGTGTGTTTGCCTGATTTATATTAACACTAATCTCATTGCCCTGCTAGCATCAATGCCAAATTAATCCCACTGCCCTTTATTCCAGCACATTTTAAAATGTTGAAGGTTTCCTGCCTTTACCACCCTGTTGACAAGTGAGTTCCAGATTCCACCATTCTGGGTGAAAAAGCCTTGCCTCAATTCCTCTCCAATTTCTCTCTGTAAATTATCAGTTACTGACCTCTCTGCAGGGTCATTCTGTCTACTTTATCCGCTCTTAATTTTACAAAACTCAAATAAATTTCCCCTCAGCCACCCAGGAATTGCCAGCACAGAACACTGTGGAATCCCTGGAAACTGTTTTCCAGTCACAAACTTACCCTCTGCTTCCAGTTTCTGAATAGATTTATAACACCAATTTTAAATCCAACCAATTTATTTGATAGTAAATCCGCGAGCTTTCGACTATTTGATAGTAAATCCGCGAGTAAATGTACCGTTAATCCGCGAGCTTTCAACTATTTGATAGTAAATCCGCGGTAAGTGTACCGTATAACCGCACTGACCTCCTCAGAAGACGAACACGGGACAAGGTGGACAGAGTACCCTTTGTTGTCCAGTACTTCCCCGGAGCGGAGAAGCTACGACATCTTCTCCGGAGTCTTCAACATATCATTGATGACGATGAACATCTCGCTAGGGCCATCCCCAACCCCCCACTTCTTGCTTTCAGACAACCGCACAACCTCAAACAGATCATTGTTCGCAGCAGACTACCCAACCTTCAGGAGAACAGTGACCACAATACCACACAACCCTGCCACAGCAACCTCTGCAAGACATGCCAGATCATAGACATGGACAACATCATCAAACATGAGAATACCATTCACCAGGTACACGGTACATACTCTTGCAACTCGGCCAATGTTATCTACCTAATACGTTGCAAGAAAGGATGTCTCGAAGCATGGTACATTGGGGAGACCATGCAGACACTACGACAGCGGATGAATGAGCATTGCTCAACAATCACCAGGCAAAACAGTTCCCTTCCTGTGGGCGAACACTTCAGCAGTCATGGGCATTCGGCCTCTGACCTGCGGGTAAATGTTCTTCAAGGGGGCCTTCGTGACACACGACAGTGCAGAGTTGCTGAGCAGAGACTGATAGCCAAGTTCTGCACACATAAGGACGGTCTTAACAGGGATCTTGGCTTCATGTCACACTATCTGTAACCCCCGTAACTTGCCTGGATTAGCAAAAAACCTCACTTACTGTGCTGTCTGGAGAAACTACACAATTCTCTAACCAATGCTCAGGATTCCCTTCACACACATTGTTAGCCACTTTAACACTTGAATAGCAGGTTAGACGTAAGGATTCGCATTCTAATCAGCAATCTGTAACTGTCTGTGTGGATATGAGTGCCACTGCAGATCAGAACACTGCATTTGCCTGATGAAGGCGCATAGCGTTGAAAGCTCACGGATTTACTATCAAATAAATTGGTTGGATTTAAAATTGGTGTTGTAAAACCAATTTTTGGTTAAATACCAATAAAACCAATAAAACCACCCTGAACAATTGGGACTCATTCTGGGATAGGTGGGACCTCTATAAGAGAGATGGTCTACACCTGAACCAGAGGGGAACTAATATCTTGGGGGGAAAATTTGCTAAGGCTATGCAGGGGGCTTTAAACTGATTTGGGGGTGGGTGGGATCCTGAATAGTTGGGGTGCTAAGAGGGATGAGAGTAAGGGGGTCATAGAGGAAAGCCGTAAAACACAGCAGCATACGGATGGGGTAGGGCATGGTTTGAAATGCGTATACTTTAATGCAAGGAGTATTCGCAATAAGGGGGAGGAACTTGCAGCTTGGACCAGTACCTGGAACTTCGATGTTGTGGCCATTTCAGAGACTTGGGTAGAGCAGGGACAAGAATGGATGTTGCCGGTTCCAGGGTTCAAATGCTTTAGTCGGAGTAGAGAAGGAGGTAGAAGGGGGGGAGGAGTGGCATTATTAGTCAAAGGCTGTATCACAGTGACAGAGAAGAAGTTTGATGAGGACTTGTCTGTTGAGGTAGTATGGGCTGAGATTAGAAACAGGAAAGGAGAGGTCACCCTGTTGGGAGTCTTTTAAAGACCTCCTAAAAGTTCTAGAGAGGTAGAGGAAAGGATTGCAAAGTCGATCCTGGACAGGAGTGAAAGTAATAGGGTAATTGTTATGGGGGACTTTAACTTTACTAATATTGATTGGAATAGCTATAGCTCTAGCTCGTTAGAGGGGTCAGTTTTTGTACAAAGTGTGCAGGAAGGTTTTTTGACTCCGTATGTAGATAGGCCAACTAGAGGTGAGGCTACATTGGATTTGGTGCTGGGCAATGAGCCAGACCAGGTGTTAGGCTTGGAAGTTAGTGAACATTTTGGTGATAGTGACCACAATTCGGTTACGTTAACCTTAGTGATGGACAGGGATAGGCATGAAGCTGGGGGCTGTAGTTATAGCTGGGGGAAGGGTAATTATGAGGACATCAGGAGAGAATTAGGGTGCATAGATTGGACTAGGGAACTACAGGGACTGGGAACATCTGGAATGTGGTGCTTATTCAAGGAGCAGCTGCTGCGGGTCCTTGATAAGTATGTCCCTGTCAGGCAAGGAGGAAATGGTCGAGTAAGAGAACCTTGGTGTACGAAAAAAGTTGATTTGCTGGTTAAAAGGAAAAAAGGAGGCTTATGTCAGGATGAGGATTGAAGGCTCGGTTAGTGCAATGGATAGCTATAGATGAGCCAGGAGGGAGCTAAAGGGGGAATTGAGGAGAGCAAAGAGAGGACATGAGAAGACTTTGGCTGATAGGATTAGGGAGAATCCTAAAGCTTTCTTTAGATAGGTTAAGAATAGAAGATGGGTTAGGGCAAGATTAGGGCCAGTCATAGACAGCAGTGGGAAGTTGTGCGTGGAGCCTGAGGAGATTGGAGAGGTACTGAATAAATATTTCTCTTCGGTATTCACGCAGGGTGATGTAACTGTAGTTATGGAGAACACTGAGGTACAGGGTAGCAAACTGGAAGGTATCGAAGTAGATAGGGAGGATGTGCTAGATATTCTCGAGGGTTTGAAGTTGGATAAGTCCCCTGGGCCGGACGGGATTACCCTAGGATTCTCTGGGAGGCAAGAGAGGAGATTGCAGAGCCTCTGGCTCTGATCTTCAGGTCGTCGTTGGTTACGGGTGTGGTTCCGGAGGACTGGAGGTTAGCGAATGTGGTCCCGTTGTTCAAGAAGGGGAAGAGAGACCTTCCAGGGAATTATAGGCCAGTGAGTCTTACTTCTGTTGTGGGCAACGTATTGGAGAGAATAATTAGGGATAGGATTTATAGTTATTTAGAGAGTAATGAATTGATTGGAGATAGTCAGCATGGTATTGTGAAGGGTAGGTCGTGCCTTACTAACCTCATTGAGTTTTTTGAAAAAGTGACTAAGGAGGTGGATGGGGGTAAGGCGGTTGATGTGGTATATATGGACTTTAGTAAGGCGTTTGATAAGTGGCCCATGGAAGACTTCTGCAGAAAATGCAGATGTATGGGATAGAGGGTGATTTAGCTAATTGGGTTAGGAATTGGCTAGCAGATAGAAGACAGAGGGGGGTGGTTGATGGGAGATATTCATCGTGGAGTTCGGTGACAAGTGGTGTACCTCAGGGGGCTGTTTTGGGGCCCCTGCTGTTTGTAATTGTTATAAATGATCTGGATGAGGGTATTGAAGGATGGATTAGTAAATTTGCAGATGACACTAAAGTCGGTGGAGTGGTAGATAGTGAAGGGGGTGTTATAGTTTGCAGAGAGACTTGGACAAGTTGCAGAGCTGGGCCGAGAGGTGGCAAATGGAGTTTAATGTGAAAAGTGTGAGGTAATGCACTATGGCAGGAATAATAAATGTGTAGAGTATAGGGCTAATGGTAGGATTCTTAGTAGTCTAGATGAACAGAGGGATCTTGGTGTGTATGTGCATAGATCCCTGAAAGTAGGCAGTCAAGTAGAGAAGGTTGTTAAGAAGGCATATGGAGTCTTAGCTTTTATTGGTAGGGGGATTGAATTTCGGAGCCGCAACGTCATGTTGCAACTGTACAAAACTCTAGTGCGGCCGCACTTGGAGTATTGTGTGCAGTTCTGGCCCCGCATTATAAGAAAGATGTGGAGGCATTGGAGAGGGTACAGAGGAGGTTTACCAGGATGTTGCCGGGTATGGAGGGCAGGTCTGATGAGGAGAGGCTGAGGGATTTGAGGTTGTTTTCGTTAGAAAGGAGGAGGCTAAGAGGGGACCTGATCGAAACATATAAGATGATTAGAGGTTTAGATAGGGTGGACAGTGATAGCCTTTTTCCTAGGATGGAGAAAGCTAGCACGAGGGGACACAGCTTTAAATTAAGGGGTGATAGTTATAGGACGGATATCAGATGCAGGTTCTTTACCCAAAGGGTGGTTCGGGAGTGGAATGCCCTGCCTGCAGAAGTTGTAGATGCGCCAAGTTTGGTGGCGTTTAAGAGGTTAGTTGATAAGTATATGGAAGAGAAGGGAATGGTTTAGTTTGGAGGGGCATTGCTTTTTATATTGGTCGGCGCAACATCGAAGGCCGAAGGGCGTGTTCTGTGCTGTAATGTTCTATGTAACTTTACTGAGTTTACCCCAGTCCAACGCCGGCATCTCTACATCATGACTACTATCGTCCAGTTTCTGAATCCATTTTTATCCAAATTTAACTTCCCCTTGGTAGTGAAAGTCCATACAGACTATCAAACACACTCTTTCCCTGTTACAAACTGGGAGAATTCAATCCTTTCATCAAACACAGCCTTCCCCAGATAGATATTGAGCTAATTAACCTTCAATAAAATTCAATCATGTTATTCAGACAAAGCCCACGCTAACAGTTCAGAGTTCCTTTAGAAATGACCCCATAGAATTTGAAGTAAGGTTCTACCGTAGAGATTAGGTTAATTGAGAAAATCAGGTAGGTAGTGGATTCCAAGGAAAGGAATTTGTGGAATGTCTAAGAGATGGTTTTTTTTGGAGCAGTTTGTGATAGAGTCTATTAGGGAACAGGTAATTCTGGATTTGGTGATGTGTAATGAGGCAGGCTTGATTAGGGAATTTAAGGTGAAGGAATCCTTAGGGAGCAGTGACCACAGTATGATGGATTTACAGTGCAGTTTGAGAGGGAGAAGCCGGAATCAGATGGAACAGTATTACAATTAAATAAAGGTAACTACAAAGAAATGAGGGAGGAGCTGGCCAGAGTTGATTGGAAAGGGAGCTGAGCGGGGAAGACAGTGGAACAGCAATGCAGGAGTTTTTGGGGGTTATTTAGGAGGCACAACAGAAATTCTTCCCAAGGAGAAGGAAACAGGCTCAGGGGAGGACGAGGTATCCATGGCTGACAAGGAAAGTCAAGGACGTTGTAAATGCAAAAGAAAAAGCAAACAAAATGGTGAGGATTAGTGGGAAGCCAGAGGATTGGGAAGCCTTTAAAAGTGAGCAGAGGACAACTAAAAAAGCAATAAGGGGGAGAAGATGAAATATGAATGTAAGCTAGCTAGTGATATAAAAGTTAAGAGAAGTTCTTTCAATATATAAAAGAAAAGAGAGAGATAGAAATAGCCACTGGAAAATGGGGCTGGAGAAATAATAACAGGAAACAAAGCAATGGCAGAAAAACTGAATAGTTACTTTGCATCAGGATTCACGGTGGAAAATACCAGTGGGATGCCAGAGCTCCAGGAGAGTCAGGGGGCACAGGTGAGTGTAGTGACCATCACTAAGGAAAAGGTTCTGGAGAAACTGAATGATCTAAATGTGGAGAAGTCACCTGGGCCAAATGGACTAAACCCCACAGTTTGAAAAGAGAAAGCTGAGGAAACTGTGGAGGCTTTGGTGGTGATCTTTCAGGAATCACTGGAGGCAGGGAGGCTCCCAGAGGACTGGAAATGTAACACCGCTGTTTAAGAAGGGAGGGAGGCAGCAAATGGGAAATTATAGAGTGGTTAGCCTGACTTCAATCATTGGCAAGATTTTAGAGGCCATTATTAAAGATGAGATCACAGAGTACTTGGAAGTGTTTGATAAAGTAGGACTGAGACAGCACGGCTTTGTCAAGGGGAGGTCCTGTCTGACAAATCTGTTCGAGTTCTTTGAGGAGGTAACAAGGAAGTTAGATAAAGGAGAACCAGTGGATGTGATTTATTTAGTTTTCCAGAAGGCCTTTGACAAGGTGCCACATAGGAAACTGTTAAATAAGTTAAGTGCCCACGGTGTTAAGGGTAAAATCCTGGCATGGATAGACGATTGGCTGACTGGCAGAAGGCAGAGAGTGGGGATAAAGGGGTTTTTCCCAGGATGACAGCCGGTGATTAGTGATGTGTCTCAGGGGTCAGTGCTGGGACTCCTACTTTCCAAAATATACATTAACAATTTGGAGGAAGAAACTGAAGGCACTGTTGCTAAATTTGCAGATGATACAAAGATATGTAGAGGGACAGGTAGTGTTGAGGAAGTGGGGGAGCTGCAGAAGGACTTGGACAGATTAGGAGAGTGGGTAAAAAAATGGCAGATGGAATTCAATGTGGAAAAGTATGAGGTTGTGCACTTTGGAAGAAGAAATGGAGGCATAGTCTATTTTCCAAATGGGAAAACGCTTAGGAAATCAGAAACACAAAGAGACTTGGGAGCCATTGTTCAAGATTCTCTTAAGGTTAATCTGCAGGTTCAGTTGGCAGTTAGGAAGGCAAACGCAATGTCAGCATTCATGTCAAGAGGGCTAGAATACAAGAGCAGGGATGGACTTCTGAGGTTGTGTAAGGCTCTGGTTAGACCCCATTTGGAGGATTGTGAGCAGTTTTGGGCCCTGTATCTAAGGAAGGATGTGCTGGCCTTGGAAAGGGTCCAGAGGAGGTTCACAAGAATGATCCCTGGAATATAGAATATAGAACATAGAACATTACAGCACAGAACAGGCCCTTCGGCCTTCGATGTTGCGCCGACCAATATAAAAAGCAATGCCCCTCCAAACTAAACCATTCCCTTCTCTTCCATATACTTATCAACTAACCTCTTAAACGCCACCAAACTTGGCGCATCTACAACTGCTGCAGGCAGGGCATTCCACTCCCGAACCACCCTTTGGGTAAAGAACCTACCTCTGATATCCGTCCTATAACTATCACCCCTTAATTTAAAGCTGTGTCCCCTCGTGCTAGCTTTCTCCATCCTAGGAAAAAGGCTATCACTGTCCACCCTATCTAAACCTCTAATCATCTTATATGTTTCAATAAGGTCCCCTCTTAGCCGCCTCCTTTCTAACGAAAACAACCTCAAATCCCTCAGCCTCTCTTCATAAGACCTGCCCTCCATACCAGGCAACATCCTGGTAAACCTCCTCTGTACCCTCTCCAATGCCTCCACATCTTTCTTATAATGTGGGGACCAGAACTGCACACAATACTCCAAGTGCGGCCGCACTAGAGTTTTGTACAGTTGCAACATGACGTTGCGGCTCCGAAATTCAATCCCCCTACCAATAAAAGCCAAGACTCCATATGCCTTCCTAACAACCTTCTCGACCTGACTGCCTACTTTCAGGGATCTATGCACATACACACCAAGATCCCTCTGTTCATCTAGACTACTAAGAATCCTACCATTAGCCCTATACTCTACACATTTATTATTCCTGCCATAGTGCATTACCTCACACTTTTCCACATTAAACTCCATTTGCCACCTCTCGGCCCAGCTCTGCAACTTGTCCAAGTCCCTCTGCAAACTATAACACCCCTCTTCACTATCTACCACTCCACCGACTTTAGTGTCATCTGCAAATTTACTAATCCATCCTTCAATACCCTCATCCAGATCATTTATAAAAATTACAAACAGCAGGGGCCCCAAAACAGACCCCTGAGGTACACCATTTGTCACCGAACTCCAAGATGAATATCTCCCATCAACCACCACCCTCTGTCTTCTATCTGCTAGCCAATTCCTAACCCAATTAGCTAAATCACCCTCTATCCCATACATCTGCATTTTCTGCAGAAGTCTTCCATGGGCCACCTTATCAAACGCCTTACTAAAGTCCATATATACCACATCAACCGCCTTACCCCATCCACCTCTTTGGTCACTTTTTCAAAAAACTCAATGAGGTTAGTAAGGCACGACCTACCCTTCACAAAACCATGCTGACTATCCCCAATCAATTCATTTCTCTCTAAATAACTATAAATCCTATCCCTAATAATTCTCTCCAATACTTTGCCCACAACAGAAGTAAGACTCACTGGCCTATAATTCCCTGGAAGGTCTCTCTTCCCCTTCTTGAACAACGGGACCACATTCTCTATCCTCCAGTCCTCCGGAACCACACCCGTAACCAATGACGACCTGAAGATCAGAGCCAGAGGCTCTGCAATCTCCTCTCTTGCCTCCCAGAGAATCCTAGGGTAAATCCCGTCCGGCCCAGGGGACTTATCCAACAATGGAGAGCTTGTCGTATGAGGAACAGTGAGGACTCTGGATCTATATTCATTGGAGTTTAGAAAGATGAAGGGAGGGATCTTATTGAAACTTACAGGATACTGTGACGCTTGAATAGAGTGGATGTGGAGAGGATGTTTTCACTGGTAGGACAAACTAGAACCAGAGAGGGCACAATCTCAGGCTAAAGGGGTGATTTTTTAAACCAGAGATGAGGAGGAATTTCTCCAGCCAGAGAGTGGGGAATCTATGGAACTCTTTGCCGCAAGAGGCTGTGGAGGCCGGGTCATTGAATGTCATTGAGACAGAGATACATAGGTTCTTGGTTAATAAGGGGACCTGGGGTTATGGGGAAAAGGCAGGAGAACGGGGATGAGAAAAATATCAGCCATAATTGAATGGTGGAGCAAAGCTGATAGGCTGAGTCTAATGGTCTAACAGTTCTGTACTGATTCGTTCTGTCCCTGTGGAAATAATGTTATATTGCAGTCTGCAACCTGTGAGTGTTGATGAGTGAATGGTCGGTATCTGTTATTGCGACCCTTGCTTCTCTCAGCCTCTGGGATACTGTCTCATAGCCCAGGCAATTGATTCACTTCTAAATTCCTTAATGTTTCCTTTCCCAGTTTGTTCTTTGTTAGTTGGCCTCTGTACTACCCTCCACCCTCACAAAGACAATCTAAATATTCATTCAGAACCAAACCCATTATTCTCCTTCCAAACAAAACTGCTTTTATTCCTCTGGTCCTTCTTCCTGGGATTGTTTTATGGGGGGACAGTGTAGAGGGAGCTTTACTCTGTATCTAACCCCGTGCTGTACCTGTCCTGGGAGTGTTTGATGGGGGGACAGTGTAGAGGGAGCTTTACTCTGTATCTAACACCGTGCTGTACCTGTTCTGGGAGTGTTTGAGGGGGGACAGTGTAGAGGGAGCTTTACTCTGTATCTAACCCCGTGCTGTACCTGTCCTGGGAGTGCTTGATGGGGGGACAGTGTAGAGGGAGCTTTACTCTGTATCTAACCCCGTGCTGTACCTGTCCTGGGAATGTTTGATGGGGGGACAGTGTAGGGGGAGCTTTACTCTGTATCTAACCCCGTGCTGTACCTGTCCTGGGAGTGTTTGATGGGGAAACAGTGTAGAGGGAGCTTTACTCTGTATCTAACCCCATGCTGTACCTGTCCTGGGAGCGTTTGATGGGGGACAGTGTAGAGGGAGCTTTACTCTGTATCTAACCCCGTGCTGTACCTGTCCTGGGAGTGTTTGATGGGGGGACAGTGTAGAGGGAGCTTTACTCTGTATCTAACCCCGTGCTGTACCTTTCCTGGGAGTGTTTGATGGGGGGACAGTGTAGAGGGAGCTTTACTCTGTATCTAACCCCGTGCTGTACCTGTCCTGGGAGTGTTTGATGTGGGGACAGTGTAGAGGGGGCTTTACTCTGTATCTAACCCCGTGCTGTACCTGTCCTGGGAGTGTTTGATGGGGGGACAGTGTAGAGGGAGCTTTACTCTGTATCTAACCCCGTGCTGTACCTGTCCTGGGAGTGTTTGATGGTGGGACAGTGTAGAGGGAGCTTTACTCTGTATCTAACCCCGTGCTGTACCTGTCCTGGGAGTGTTTGATGGGGACAGTGTAGAGGGAGCTTTACTCTGTATCTAACCCCGTGCTATACCTGTCCTGGGAGTGTTTGATGGGGGGACAGTGTAGAGGGAGCTTTACTCTGTATCTAACCCCGTGCTGTACCTGTCCTGGGAGTGTTTGATGGGGGGACAGTGTAGATGGAGCTTTACTCTGTATCTAACCCCGTGCTGTACCTGTCCTGGGAGTGTTTAATAGGGACAGTGTAGAGGGAGCTTTACCCTGTATCTAACCCCGTGCTGTACCTGTCCTGGGAGTGTTTGATGGGGACAGTGTAGAGGGAGCTTTACTCTGTATCTAACCCCGTGCTGTACCTGTCCTGGGAGTGTTTGATGGGTGGACAGTGTAGAGGGAGCTTTACTCTGTATCTAACCCTGTGCTGTCCCTGTCCTGGGAGTGTTTGATGGGGGGACAGTGTAGAGGGAGCTTTACTCTGCATCTAACCCCGTGCTGTACCTGTCCTGGGAGTGTTTGATGGGGGGACAGTGTAGAGGGAGCTTTACTCTGTATCTAACCCTGTGCTGTACCTGTCCTGGGAGTGTTTGATGGGGGGACAGTGTAGAGGGAGCTTTACTCGAGATTCCTTTGTCTATTCATTTGGAAATCAGGAATATGGAGCTGCTATGTGAGCCGTGTGTTAAGCAATATTTCGGTAATAGCTCTGGGATATTTCTCAGCTCATTTTAGTTGATAAATATATGGATGAGAAGGGAATGGTTTAGTTAGGAGGGGCATTGCTTTTTATTTTGGTCGGCACAACATCGAAGGCCGAAGGGCCTGTTCTGTGCTGTATTGTTCTATGTTCTATGTTCTATGTTCTATTTGTTCATTCCTCAGATTCCTTGCATTAATTTAGTTCCTGTTCCTCCCTGAACACATTTTCTTTTATCTATCCTTGATTTTCTTTTGTAACCACCTCATTCTCTGTTTTCTACATTTCCAGATTCTCAGCTGCAGGCCAGTGAATTTCTCTGCTTAGTTTCTGTTCCTATACTGTTGTGGTTCAGTCTGGTCATTCCCTGCCTCTATTCAAAACCAGTCCCAATGTTGCAGGAATTGAACCCCTCCATCTTGTACCATCTCTCCAGCCCCGTCTCCATCTGATTCACCATGGTGCTCCTGCCTCGCTGGCACTAAAACATAGAACATAGAACATTACAGCACAGAACAGGCCCTTCGGCCTTTGATGTTGCGCTGACCAATATAAAAAGCAATGCCCCTCCAAACTAAACCATTCCCTTCTCTTCCATATACTTATCAACTAACCTCTTAAACGCCACCAAACTTGGCGCATCTACAACTGCTGCAGGCAGGGCATT